>VXAK01014490.1:137790-161844 GCA_013399435.1 Arenaria interpres | reverse complement strand
CCCCAGGATGCCATTGGCCTTCTTGGCCCCAAGGGCACATTGCTGGCTCATGAGCATCCTATTATCCACCAGGAATCCTAGGTCTTTCTCTTCAGAGCTGCTCTCCAGCAGGTCAGCGCCCAACCTGTACTGGTGCAGGGGGTTATTCCTCCCCAGGTGCAGCACCCTACACTTGCCTTTGTGTAGATCCATCTTATTAGTCAGACACTATGCCTAAAAAATTCCAAGGAAAAAAACTATTCAAACACATGTAACTTCTCTTGTTCTGAAACTGTCAAGTCCAGAGGCTACTCCAGCCTCTTTGGGGAAAAAACACTGTATCACAGAATGCACGCAATAAAGGCATTTGACAAATGCCCTATTGAGGAATGAAATAGTTTTTTTATAAAGTTCATCCAGAACCTTGTTTACTTCAACCTGTGATTTTATAAAGGCCATACATATGATATGCTCTGAAAGTACTTCCTAAGGAAGGAAAATTGCTTAGACCTACAGAACATTTTAAAACTGTACAACATTCAACAAATATTAAATTATATTAAATGAAAAAAAAAGAATGAAAAAACTGCTAAATCTCAAAGTGAAAATTTGCAAGGGATTCTACATACTAGAGACATAATGTTCTCGCAAAGAATACTTTCCCATTCAGAAATTAAGTAAACTGTAACACAGTGACTTATTATTTTTCCAAAGTCAATGTAATAATAAAATATTAATGTATTTTTTTTTTAATTAAGAACTTAATTTGTATTTGGCTTAAGCTGTTATTTAAAAAGAAAAAAATTCTCAATAAACTATTCAGGCTTTAACCCAGATAGCAGTCTCCGTTATTTCAAGTTAAGTTCCACTCCTTTATTTGCCATATTACTGGAAGTGATTAAATTATAAGGTAAAATATGTTTTCCCAATTCATATTTTCTATAAATTCAACTCAAGTAATTAATAATTAATCCAAAGGCAACAAGAGCCACCACAAATTTCACAGTTTCAGGAGAACCTCAACATATCCCAGTGCAGTGAAATGTAACACTTAAATTCCTATCTTGCAGAAGATTGTTCAACAGGATGTAGGTTCGTAAGAAAAACGCGTTTCAAATCCTCAAATAATAGACATCACACAAGACCAACCATGTTTTCCGCTGGATCCACGCACTTTTTTAAACCTCAACCACAACCCCAGCTTCCTGGAGCACAAGACGGTGGCATGTGCCAATGAAGATATGGATTTTTGGTGCCTGGGCACCCCCATTGGCTGCATGTGTGTGTCAGGAGGGAACTGCAGCCAGGGAATTCCATGGGGCACGTCCTGCCTCTTGCGTAGAAAAGCCTGAGCCACTTGTCTTAGGGATCACAGCTTCTAACGCTGTAAAATTTACTAAGGAACACAGTTCTTGTAAGCATGCTGGGATCTAGCACTGATGTACTGGGTAACTGAACACACTGTGCTATTTCCCAACTATTCTTCTAGTCATTTGTAATTACAGAATGACTTTTCATCAGCAACTTTAAGTTTGCAAAATAACCTCCACACTTTTATTTTTTTTTTTAAAGTTTGCAAAATAACCTCCTGCACACATTGTGCACTTCTACCACATCTGAAAGTCAAGGCCTTGTTGTCGTGCCTTTCTATTTAAATATTTCTATTTCTATTTAAATAGGATATTTTTCTTCTGCAGCTCTGAGTTTTGTCCTGTTTGAGGCACGAGAGTCTCACTGGAGCGTGTATGAGCATCTGGTGGGAGGGAATGATGGGAATGAACTGAAACACATGGAATTTAATCTGAACACAAGAAAAAAAAGAATTTTATTTTTTTTTTTTTTAACTGTGACTGTGGTCAAGCACTGGCACTACTTGCCCAGGGAGGTTGTGGAGCCTCCTCCTGCAGAGATATTAAAAAACCAACTGGATATAGTCCTGGGCAACTGGTTCTGGGTGTCCCTGCTACAGCCAGTGGCTGGACTAGATGCTGTTCCTCCATGCCTCAGCTACTCTGTGATTCCGTAAAGACCAAGGCAGGAGGAAACTAGCAGAAAACTAAAGCCATCAGCAGGATTACCTCCCACATCCAGGAACAGCTTGGGATCAGCACTTGGCTGAAATGACTGAGATCAAATGTTCATGAAGTGATTGAGAGGCTGGGACAGGTATAACGTACATCTCTTTCTAAAAAGAAAACATACCCATGCTCTCCCTCTAGACATCACGTATTATTTTACAAGGGATTTCCTGTTTTTAACACACACGCAAACTCCTGAAACATATGCTATCTATAAAGTTTGTCACAGCCACACATTTCTCAGTTCGCTCTGGCAGGATGACCTAGGCAGCCAGATGCCAAAGCAAAACAGACATGAGACAGGAATGCCAGGCTTTACTCCAACACCTTCAGCTCTTTGCTGGGACAACTAACTTTTCTGCCCCTGTCCGTGAACAGAAGATAGGCTCTTTGTATGCGCATCCCAATAAAAGCCCCAAAACACAAACCCCGCCCCCCACCACCATCAAAAAAAACCCACAAAAAAAATCTCCACCCCTAATGAGCGGCAGTTTTGAATAGCTAAAGACATATTTGCAATATCAGTAATCCCACGCTAGCTTCAGTTTTCCCTAAAGCACATCAAGATTATGTGGTAATTTAAAGAAGAGTTGAATTTCAGAATTTGCTAAAAGAAGTCAGACCATAATAAATACTGTACTTTAACTTTTGAGCCACGTATGCTATTTCTAAAAAGAGTGTCTATTTTGTAAGCTCTCAGGCAATAAGTCATTTTTTATTACAGTTCTTTGTACATTTGTGTGCATTTCTGTTCTGCTCACACAGCCACATACAACCTGCCTACACTGTAAGGAAAGCAGAAATGCAGCTTTATTTATTATTTGTCCTATAAATGATATAAAGTATATTTTTAATGGAAGGTCTCTCCTAACTAAACCTGTTTATACATAATTTGAGCCAATACTCTTTGGTACATTCAGACAAAAAGCTCCCTGGCAACTGTCATTGATTTTTCTCAATTTCACCTCCTTTTTTTTTTTTCCATCAAGTACATTTTGTGCTTCATTCAAGACAAGACACTTTCTTTGCCAAGCCAACAGCTGTACTAAGACACAAGAAAAAACGGATAGATATCCAGTGTGGCAGATCCATACTTGTTCCCCAGTACATGCAAAACACCCTCTGACAAGTTAAAAAAAAACTTAAAAAATCCCCAACTCCACCTTTATTACTTTCAGATTTAAGAAAGACACTGCTTATTCAACAATTATACCAAGTCTAGCAGATCACACTATGGAATAACTAAAATTTACAGATCTATGTATTAGAGTGGATTACAAACACGTGAACAGTGTTGGGTCCAGTCCTGACTCTCTGAAGCTGGAGGACCAGCATCCTGCAGTGTAGCTCAGGCAGGGACTGAAGCCCCAGGGGCCACTGGGCAGGAGGCCAGGGCCACCCGAGGCTGATCACTGCCACTAAAGTCTATTAATGTACTCAGGATCCTGATAGATATCCATCATATTACCTTATCTTGGACCGCTAAAGAAAGCTATTGCTCACTTTTTTTTTAACTCAGGTTTTTAATCCAACATCTGCCCTCTGCCATTTGATGAACCTTTCACAGCTCACAGATTTATAAATGGTGTGCTGCTTTGGTGCTAGTCCACACCAGCTAGTCCTCACTTCGGCTCAGTCCACACTAGCTACCTCATGAATGAAAGTAATTATTCTCCACAGTTCTGCTGTGACCTAGACAAAAGGAATGTAATTGCAACTCTCTTCCTACAATTCACATTGCTGAAGACTATTAATTTAAAAACCATGGCAGTAAGAGGTAACCACGCCATCAAGGTCAAGGAAAAAACAATGGTGTTTTTGCAGAAGCTTTCATCTCCGCTGCTCACCCAACCTCCAGAATTATTGATATGGCAACCTTTCAGGCACGTTACAAATGAAACTCCATGGAAAATAAACCCAACAGCAATCATCTATAAAACATGATCAAAAGGCTGGTGTACACCGAGTTGAAACAAGAAGCAACCAAATGTAGAGGAAAGACGGTATATACTGCAGTAGGTATTGACAACTTGACCACAAGACAGGAGTCTGGAAATAAAAGAAACCCTTGACTAGTTTCCCACTAGATGTAGTTTGCATTCAGTTTTCTTACCTGATTTGCTGCAATGAAATAGGTGTTTTAATTTGCTGATAATAATCAGGATACTTTTTCTTGGAGGGCAAGTGGAAGAAGGGTTCAGATATGAGCTGTCCCTGATTATTTCGGCAACTTCTAACCGTGTCATAAAGCTGATAAAGAGGATTAGAAGTGTCCATGAAGGAAGTAATGCTCTCAGCTTCAGATTCTCCCTCCTCATAACGAGCAGCAGCTGCAGAAAGAGAAAGGAAAAATGGGAAACTCAGGAGGACAACTCAGAGTGGGTTTTTTAGTTGACTTTTCAAATGAATAAAGATCTAAACCAGAAGAAAAAGAAGTGCCTCAACAGAGGGTGTTCAGCCACTCTCTGCCAGTCAGATTCATATCTCAGAAAAGGACATCACAAATATATCTTATGAGGCTCAAGCTGACAAAAAAAAGCACTTTATCTAGATATTGCAATCTCTCTTATCATATGAGACTTCAGTTCTGTCACTGGTAATACATCCTTGCCACCTACACGTGCTGAGAACTGTTCATATACGAGACTACATAACAGCAGTATTCAACCACACACTACCTCTACAACAGCCATGTCCTTATTTACTCACCAAACCATTAATACTAATATTTGTGCCAAACACTGAACTACTGCCACTCTGCTATCTGACAAGAGCTCACTACAAGAATACAAATTGACAAACCACACCTGGAATTTTCAAAGGTGCCTAACCAGTTAAGCAAAATGGCCAAATTAAAAACAAATTTTTGCTTATATATAAAAAAGACTACTTCAAAACTTCTACAATCCTTTAGACCGTATTAATCACAGCTCAATTCAAAAATTGTGAAGTTCAGCAGAAAAACTGATGCGAAAGCCTGAAGGTGCACTTCTAATGTGTGCAGTAAAATTAAGAAGAAATAAATGTTTTAGAATTATTATATGATTAGCATAAACATTTCATAATAAAATATTTACAAATTTCATAGCAAACTTTTCTAGTTATCTATATGAAGCATATATTACACTTCAGGATTAGAATGAATGAAATAAATACTATGAAGCACTAACATTTACTGCTGATAAAATTAGGAGAAACACTACACGAGCAACAGAAACACAACAGGCATCAAAAAACATTGGTAGTGGAAACACAGGATGGGAAGCAATAAATGGCCAATCCTTCCACACTTCTCAGTAACAAAACCGGTGTAATTTGTACCTTGCAGACAGGTGTGGTTTTCCACATATTAGAGTTAAATTATTCACCCTTTTCCCCCTCTTACGAATTAAGGTTTGAAGGAAAGCTTGGCAGATGACACACTGGGTCACAAAAGACAGTTCTCTAACACTCACACCAAGTTTCCAGCTGGCATTTTCCTTATTGCTCAGTGGAGGTTGGCAACGTTTCAAGCTTTCTATCCAAGTTCGGTAAAGACATATTGAAATGATGACAAAGCCAGGGGACACTGACTGCGTTACCATTTTTCCTCTGCAGTCTGACATTGCAGATGACGTATGGGTCCTACCAGAAAAGCTGGATGCAAGCAGACCTCCGTAAATATGCAAACACGTAACGAAGATGTTCATTACCAACTCAGGGAAGACACTCAAAATGATCCTAATTATGTATCTGTATGCCAATCAGCATCTCTTAATGGCCTAGCATCCACTACACAGTAGCCAGCAAACCAGCAGCTGGACAGAATAACTGGGGTCGAAACAAAAGATTGGAGATAGCCCTATGTTTTCCTGCACCTAATACATCAACCTGAACATGGAGATAAAGATTAACAGCTAAGTGAATGCTATCAGGTAAAGCAAGTTTCCAAAACAGATTATGCAGCAAAATACTGTCTTTGGTTTTGTTTAACTCAAACAGTTCAGTTCCGAGTGCTCCGTCAAAAAGTAAGAAACAGAATAGAAAAAGCAGATGAACCTGTTTTTATGAAAGAGAAAAAATAAGAGTATATCGCTGTTTTCTGACATGCGGCAGCCAGCAACAGAGCAGTTCAATACCCTAAACAAGAAAAGTACTTTCTTTGCATTAGAAGTAGAACACAAGGCATTCCCTAAAATAAAAAAGCCTACGTAAATTAAACAGGCACTAAAAGGAAAGTGTTTACATAATACTGTAATACAGCTACAAACATTTTTATTATGATGTGTATTTTCTTTAAAAGTGATGTGTCAAACACTGCATGTTCTTACATATTCAGAAAATGATAATTTGAAACCTGTTATCTTAAGAACTGAAGAATAATGTACTATTCAGATCAGAAAACAGAAAAATCTGTATTTTGCTGTGGAATAAACAGTCTAACGCAAGACTGTAGATTCTTTAATATCCAGTAGTGCCAGGTCCCAAGTCCCCACCAAGCACACACTGTCCGTGGAGAGTAACAGTCAGTTATTCCCCTTTCGTGCAGCTGTTACCACAACTACAGTTAGCAGATAGAGAAAAAAACCACAGTAAACCATAACCACAAAACATATGCTGTTCAATAGTCCCAAACAAAATGTAGTTCCTGCTGTTCATTCCATACCACAGTGACTGTTTCCTACTGAAGGGACAGCTTCATAATGGAATGCTGTTACACTGACTTCACTGCAAAAGGAGGAAGCCATCTCATTAACAACTGGAACTGAGCTTTATTATCAGATATAAACTCATATATCATACATATGTATTCTAACTCAATGATAAGGCAGAAAAAGAGCAGAGAGAGAGGATTTACAGATGTATAGCAAGGACCAAGGGAGCTGCAGAAGCTGCTCATGCCCTCCTACATTTGAGCTGGAAATCTACAAGCTCCATCACACCATGACACCCTCTGAAACTGTGAGGATAAACTCCAGATATTGCTCATTCCTTAGGCAACTGCTACAATCAAAGAGGCTCATCAAGATTTAGTTCTCTGTATCAAGAAGGAGAAAGTTCCCTTCGTGTTCAGTCATGCAGTCTAGTTCTCATTTACTTTAACGAGCGTTAAGGAAGAAAAAAGGATGAGATAACAGAGCAACTAATAAAAAGACCACCTGGTTTAAATAAAAATCCTTTTCCTCCAGAGACTGAAAACATAGAGACGTCCAAGTATCATGTTGGAGGGACAGAAATTCTTAGAGGTGACAGAGGGCTGCCAAAAACATTGACGTTGCCTCTTAGGTGAATGCAATAAAGAAAGGAGCGAGCTTCAACAGCAGCAAGGCAAAACTCTCAGATGTGTAAGAAAGGCCCCATGAAAATGACAATAATATCCATAGTACAGGTGGCACCTGAAAGTAGTTCTATCACTTCAAGAATTTAAATCACATAAAGCTGTAAAAAGCTATGTGGTTTTAAACAAGTACAGTTTGCAAAAATAGCAGCTAAGAATCACTCAGAACCAAGCTAATAAATACTCCTCACACCTCCCAGAAAGCAGCTGCTCTGAAGCAATAACTGAACCCTGGGCTAACCAGGAATAAAAATGCCTTTGCTTGCAGCAAAACCTGAAATGACCCAAAAAATTCTACAGCATATCCACCCACTGGGAACCAGTGATGAGTACAATCAAATTACCAGGTGTGAAATAAATGCCCAAAAAATATATATTGAAGAGATGCATCATTTCACATCAATGCAGAAATAATGTAAACAACAAAAAAAACCCCCAACAGCATATGTACAAAAACATTTCGGAAACCTGTTCTAAGATGAATGCAAGGAAGTTACTGAGATTGTAACTAACCAGACAGGCTGACTTAAAAGACAACCTATAACAATTTATGACCAATACTGAAATATCTGATATAATGCATATATTACAGCATATATGCTTATAGTATAATGCTAAAGCATGCTTATTATGAAACTAAGGATGCTGTATGAAGGCATGCCTTTTTATGTGCTTTTTTTTCAACATAAACCTTCATAAAAGATTTCATGATTGTTAGGCCAGACCAGGTATTTCTAAATTCAGTTCTAACACGTATCTATCCTTATACCTCAAGATTACCTTCACCTTAAAAAAATAAAACCTGTCAGGTTTTATTAGAAGACCCAATGGTACAAGAGAGCAAGAGAGAACAAGCCAGCGTGAGCGAGACTTCTCTCAAACAATTGCAGCACTGAATCTCTTCTACTGCAAGGAGCGCCCAATGTCCTCTCCACTGTCTCCTTTTCTGTTTCATATTAGAAGGAACAAAAACAAGTAAGTTTCCTAAAGCTTGGATAAGTGTATTTGGAAACACACACGATAAATTCAAAACATGCAAACAAGTTTGACCTGCCCTATCTTACCAGCTGTACATCTGTGAGTTCATATTTAGAGGAAACAGGGCTTGGAGGTAACAGAATTACATGCTGAGCTTGGAAACAATGCAAAATATTTTTGAAATAAAGATATTTGAATGTGTTAGGAGGTCTACAGTTTTGCTTATTCCAAATATTTTAATTAAAGAAGATAGAGAAACTGTATTTCAGTTCTTACCAGCCAAAGCCGCATCCTCATCACTTTCTGATCCATACTGCAACGCCATGGTTATTGCTGATAAACGATCCCCTTGGGCTGATCTTTTGTTACTACAAAAGAGAAAAATTTTAAAAAACATGCAAGATTTTAAAAAAAGGGTTATCATGTTAACCACTAACAGTCACGCAGAGTGTGTAAGTAAACAAGTGAAGCTCTTGAGAGTTGCCTACATTATCAGGAATACAGACATGACTATGCAAGAAAAGACTGGAGCCCTTAACAAGAGAAACCATTAACGACCTTCTATTTTAAGAGGCGGTCCATCGAACTGAAAAACTGGACACAGAATCAGAAAGCTCCAGCTCAAGCTGGCTATTTTCTGTCCTATTTGGAATACTTGAGTTTTGGAATTATTGGGGAAGAAAAGGGAATAATAACCTATTCCTCCCAATGAATAACTTTGTTATTTGATCCTGTTTTATAGGTGTTTGCCTACATGAAGGAATTCAGCCCACTGTAAGGTGTCTGTGCCATCTTCTCCTGTTCACCCATCCCCACCTTAGGCATTTTCACCACACAGGGTGCCTGTATGTGAAGCAGCTTCCTCTGCTTTCTAAGTGGAGTAAATCAGCATCTGCACTGGCTATGGTCTCACATCTCTTCAGTGTCCCTCTCTGCCTCCCTGGTGTCCCAAACCTGGGGCACAGCATTTCATACCCACGCTGTAGGCTACGCCTGACAATCTCTGCTTTTTGACTAGGTCACCTCTTTAGGCACCTCCAGCAATGGGCTCAGCTTTGCCCTGTGGGAGCAAAGTAAAGTCTGGGAAAAAGCAGATGGGTTGCTTAAAATGACACCAAGACTGAACAAATGCTCAATCCCTTAAAGACCCCTACAGCTGCTGCATCCAACCATGGTTTCAGCGTATACACCCAGGGAAGTAGCCAGGAATAGTAGAGTTTCGAGACAGTAACCCAGAAACCGCAGACATGAGACCTCTTCTAGGTACCAAAATTCTCAACAGAAAAATACCCAGAAAGCCTCCAGTAAACCAGTCTACTCAGCAAGTTTGCCATAAATGCATCTCAAATGCAATACTTTCTTTTTACAGGCTTCATGGGCTTCCACCATCCATCTCTTAATTATTTAGTCCTCTTAGTTACTTTTTTAGTCTCCAGATATAATTTTTCTAGGTTTACAACATATTTCCATAGGTTTTTTTCACCTGCTTTATTCTGCAATGAAGCTTAGCATGTTTTTCTTCAGAAGATTAAGCTTAACATATTGTTCTTCAGAACACTTCTAAGGAAATAATTGCACACAGAGTATTTCATGACAGGTGTTTTGAAATGCTAAATATAGAATCAAACATGAAGAGTAATTATGGCAAAGTAACTTATTAAATCATACTTAATAGATATTTGATTGAAACATATTTGAATATCAAAAGTATTTGAGACAATATTGAAGGGCACTCTCAACTAAAAAACAAACCAAACCCCAAGATTTTACTATTTCCATATGACGAGGACCCAGCTTTTCCTCTAAATCCACAATTTACTTACCGATAATATTTGTTAGAAGAATTTCTCTCATCACCAACACTGCCTTTACCCTGTGAGGAAGGACCTGTCAGCTTGGAAGCAGTCAAATTTGATGGTGTCCTTAACGCAGAAGAGACAAGCCAAGGAAATGGGAAAAAAAGAGGCCCACCTTAGACCCAAGAAAAGATGCAGCAAGGATAAAGCTTTTTACAGAATTACTTTGAAGGATCAGTCAAAAAGCTTCAGAGACAGATATAAAAATGTTTTAAAGCTAAAAGTAAAGTAATATTAAAATACATTTAGGGCCCCAGCATTAATATCGATTTTTTTATAAAGTCAGAGGAAGGCAACAACCCTTTTGAGGATTAATGGCTCTACACGCAGCTCAGCCTACAGTAGTGGTGCAAGCAGCCAACAAAATCATGTTCCTTAGCATCCAGACAAAGCTAATCATACTGATCCAATCGTGTTTTATCAATACTTAACAAAATCAGCGTCAAGTTGCTTGACAGTGCATATTGTCAAGCAACTTTATTTTGCCATTTTATTTAAGGGAAGACAGTTAAATGCACCAACAAAGAGCAATTTAGTATGACAAAGGATACAATGAACTCTGCAATAGAAAAGCATGACTTCTGACACAGAGACAACATGTCTGTAGAACTTAGGTTAGTAGTGTTATGATGAATTTGAGCCCGACCCATCAATGACAAAGAAAAACAGATGTAAATTCAGAAGAAAAATATAGTAAATTAACTTTAAATGAACTTATGGGGGTATTTTACCAAAATGAGCAATAGGCAAAGGAGACCTTCCCCCTTTGAGACAACTAAGCAGTTGGGACTTTAAGTAAAAAATAATGATTCTGTGATGCAGATTCAGCAGAAAGAAACAACAAATGAATAATAGTTCAATAAAAAGAACACCCAGTGAAATGCAGAACAGCAAGTGAAAGGTTCGGTTTTCATGATGTTTTTTTCTCACCACAACTTTTTTTGCATTCAGCCCCATATTATTGTAGCCTGCTTCAGGCATTACACTTTTTTTTTTTTTTTTGCCAAGTTAGAGAAACAAAGGAGGGAGCTGTCAATTATTCTGACATTTAGATTACTTAAGGATTTGCAGGCCTGTTGAGAACATAGTACATAAGAGAACACGTAGAATAAGGTAGCTGAGAAGTGGAAATGGGTTGGCAGTGCAAGAGAGGAATTCAACTAACAAATATCAGTGTGATTTATCTGTCATCCCTTCTTATGCAAACAGCTTTATTTTGAAGAAAAACAGTTAAAACTCAAAATTAAACGTGACACACGTGACATCCTGAGCTTCATCAAAGGCCAACTCAGTGAGAAAAACAAAAATCACAATTTAAATAGAAAACCTCTACGCCTATATGTAATTCTAGTTACTGAAAGCAAATACATATGTACGTTCAGTGTCTGTAGAATCAAGGTCATCTGGCACTACACATACTTTTAAAAAGGAAAATTATTAAAACATGTGTCAGGAATTACCCCCTAATAGTATTTCTGCTTTTATATTTTTTTATGCTTCAACAATAATTCACCCAAACATGGGAAGCATGCTAAGGCTGAGCAAATCAACCTGAAAAACCACTTCATAGATTGAATGTCTCAAAGCACCAAACTGTAACAATCAATCAGGTAACTTCCATTTCTTTCACATGTAATAATCCTAGGCAAGGTTTTTAATACTGACAATGTCGACACATTTTTCAGACAACAAAATAATTTAAACTACCTTTCAGTAAAGTAAGGGACTGCTAGTGTTTTCAGTTGTACCATACAAACCTTGGCACGAAATGAGAGAAGATATTTTCCAGCATCAAGTACCAGCAAGCAGCTCAAATACATACAGAGCGTCCACCTTGTAAAGAGTTTGCCAACTCCTTGGATGATTTGCAAGACGTTGCTTTATTTTTTTTAGATAAATTACACAGCTCATACTGGCAAATAATATCTAAACCCACTATTGACTGTTACTCATAAGTAAAAAGTTTATACAAGTAGGAACTTAATTGCATTTCTGATAAGAAACACCTAAAATGACCGCATCACTTCTCTGTACACTATGCATTTTCTTCTTGTGAAAATCCAATTTCCTAAATAAATTCATCCCATGAAACAAATTAGAGCTACCAACAGTGTTTTAAACCTGTCTGTTCAAAACCAAATCTATGCTTCACTAAGTCCAGATCTTCAGTGTCATGTGCCTCTTTTCATAGCTAGAAATTGGTTTTCAAACAGGAGTTTATATAATGTAGACTTCCCTCTAGATATCCTTCACCTGATATCTTGTTCCTATGTTTCTGCCCCTACCTAATTAATTGTGAACTCTTATGTTTCAGCTCCTAGCAAGGTTCAAGAATATCCAGCATTTTTCATAAAGCAAGCATGATGAAGCACCTTGTTCCTAGCTATTTCTTTTCTGCTATTAACTTATAAACACATGTTGTGGATGTTGGCCTTAAGTTATAAAAGATCCACTGACGCTGTTTCTCATAATCAAGTACATCACAGAAATACTTCACCACAGAAGTATTTCAATAAAAAGTTCCCCTCCAATAACTGTTTTATGATTTGTAAGTTTTAAAACAACAATAAGTTTTCAAACAAAACTGTATCCTCCACAACAAAATTAAGGGAACATCTATAGAGATTTTTATATGAGATTATAAAAAGAACTCTATTTGCAGTACCTGATTCGGAGACTTGACTTGGCCAACTCACTGTGTTCAATTTCAGCCTTTTTCATATTAAATATTTTTTTAATCGCATTTGCATCCTGTCAATGAAAAGAATTTTTTTTGTTTAATGGTCAAAGTGAAGAAGGTTATAGTCAGGTATATCCATCTATCTAAAAATCTAAACCAAAAATGAAGGGGTTTTTACGTTTAGGTATAATTTTTTTTTGCATCAAAAATGATGAATAGAAAAAAGTCTGCCTGAAATACACCCACAGTGGCCTGTAAAAACTGAACAGAACAGCTGAGTAGCTTCAAAGTAATTTTTTGTTGCAGCCTTTAAAAAAAATAAATTTACAATCTGCAAATATATACAAATACCATTTTGAACTAAACAGGCAAATGAGATTCTGTGCCTTTGCAATTAAAAAGCTACTACCATTACCGAGCTTTACAATACTTGCTCACTTTCATTCTACACCCCTGGACTCAATACTCGGACTAACAGTTCACAAAATAGAGATTACAAGTTTTGAGTGAGGTTACAAGTGTGAGTAATGTCACTGGGAACTGAAACTACCATCCAAAGAGAAGTGCAACTGGAAAAATCCAAGAGCTACTTACATAATAGCGTTAAACATATATGAGGTGTATATATATATACACACTACAAAGACCTTAACATCCGAGCACATGAAAGAATAATTTCCCACTGAAATTCTCCTACTTTCAGAGAAAGAGCAATGTGATAATTTGTATATAAAACGCTGGTGAACTAAGTATGAAAAAGACAGGCAGTGCAATTTGGTCACAAAAAAATGGCTAAAAGGAAGAGGATCTTTCAAAACTATGGAAAGAAGGCATGACTCTGGTTTTGAAGCTTATGATGAAAACCATAAACAGTTCCTGCAATCTGGAAAGAGATAACAGCTGAGCATTACTGCTGTCACTGGGACCTATAGTTTCAGTTATTTCAACTTAAATCACAGGTACAGGAATCCTCCACTCCTCCAATGAAGTCACATAACTCATATCCCGAGATAAAATTTAATTGGAAAAAATCATATAACTCAAGAAAAAAGAAATTACATACGCCCCAATTATACTAAAAACAATATTAAAAAAGGGAAAAGTCACTAATAGCTATTTAAAAAAACAGAACAAACAAAAAGCAAAGGGAGTCTTTAGGACCTTATACTAAAGATTCAATAAGGATCAATCAGCACAGAAAGTAATTAAAAAAATCTGAACTCAAATCAAACTATGATCAACTGAAACTAACCTTGAATACTTGTGATCCAGGCTCATTGTAGGTTTTGGCATTCTTTGCCAGAAGATCTATATCCTTGGCCATTGCATGAATGCTTTTATATGTTCCATTCTATACAAAAAAAATAGAACTGGTTAAAGTGGGAACCTTTGGATAGCGTAAGAACTAAATCAATACTGAAAAGCAAAGGCAATTCATGCAAAATAAAGGGAATATTTATAGAAAAACAATAACATATTTATATAGAGGACAGATAAATATCTGGAAAAAGTAATCAAAACAGAATGTAACAAACATAAGTCCTTATAGAGCTTATGAACGCTAAGTAAAAGATTACTTACTATATTAGGTTATCTTAATTTCAAAGGGTTCTGACAAAATATTATTTTACCTTTATTCTCTAGTTCAATTACTCTACATGCTATCCCTCCCTATTATACAAAATGCTAGAATTACAGAACAGTATTTCAAATTACTGGAGAAGCAAGATGAAAAATACATCAGTACAAAACATCTATTTATAGCACTGGAACAAAAGTAGGTGATGATAATGCACAACCAAGCTTCAATACTTCCATGTTTTACAATAGCTGGACTTGCCAAGGAACTACTTTAAACCATCAAACACCAAGGAACACAAAGTATTCAGGCTCAATGCCAGCACACTACAGTTTACAATGCTTGATCTTCAACACAGCTACTTCTGCAGCGTTAACGCAGGGCAGAACATTAAATCAGCATCGTGTTCAGGTTTTTAAATAGCAGGGGAAAAAACACATTGCCTTTCCTACTGGCATAAACTTTGGCTTCTAACGATTTTAGAATGCCTACTGTTAAACAAGTCTATGACACATCAATATGCTCATACTGTACCTGTATCCTTTGGGCAATAGTTTTAAGATCTATGGGCTCCTTTATTATTGCATAATAATCTGGATATTGCTGGAAAACAAAAAGAATTCATATATTACTATAAACAGTCACAAAGCTATTGTTGTAGTAGCTCACAGAATAAGTTATTAGATTAATTACAAATAAGAACAGTGCAAGCCTCATAAACATAGCACTAGGCTTCAATTTTGGGGAGCCAGATCACATGGGGAGGAATTATAATTCATCAATAAACCGACATAAAAAACCAGTTCTGTCTGAAAGCCAAATACGTGGTGATGTTCTTCAGGGTATTTATTTTGCTGGTTAAATTTGTTATGCCACACCCTGAAACAGAATGGTGAAATCGGACATATTTAAAAAGATGAAAAACTCTGCACCAAAAAAACCCCAGTTGCTTAAAATGGCAAACCAGGGCAATCACCAATCGGCAATGAAGGGCTGGGAACGAGTGGGTAGGAGCAAAGAAGGGAGGGAAGCTCTAAAACCAGCTGGAGTTTGCCACTGATGAGACAGCAACAAAGAACTGCATCCTGAGTGTGCCCATCATAGTGTGTAACATCAGCTATAGAAACATCCAGGTTTCCAACTTAGAACACAACCAATACTATTAAAATACTCACCACTTTAGAAGGAAGTTTCTGAAACAGTTCACTTATGAGGCGTCCTGATGGGTTTGTGGCAACAGCTACAGCTTCGAGAAGCTGTTCAAGAATTTCCTTCAGGTAACCTGGAGATGACTAATGGAAGCAATGAAATCAGACATAGTTTTAATAGCAGCCATAGCGGAGCACTTCAAGTTGCAGTGAAATATAGGAATTTACTTTTCAAAGACAAAAAAAATGAGCTGTAAAACATGGATGCAACTTTTGAAAACAACATTGTTGATCCATTTAGGTAAAGAACACGAAAAAACTAATTTCACATTTACACTGCAGACCGTCAGACATACCTTACGTATTCTTAGAACAGACTTGGTTGTCAACAGCAATGAAAACATGCATCCCAACATCACAGAAACCAGACAAGCCCAAACTTCCTATCATCGTGTCTGGCTTATAAAACGCTTCAGGAACAGCTGCACTAACGCAATGGGACACAGGCTGGAAAACGATGCCATCAGACACAAAGCCTGCTTGCACCAAACCTCAGTGTTGGCATGACATCAAGCACACATTGTATTAGTTTCATCTCAACCAGAACCACGTTTTATCCATGTAGAAAACCCTATAAGGTTTTTTCACAGGTGAAAGTGAAATACACGTGTAATGCGGTGAAATTATTAACTAATAAACTTCTCTAAAAAGTACCTTTGGGGGCATAATTTAACTACAAAAATACTTCATGGTTTTTTCCCCACAGAGAGGCTGATGTCCCTCTCAGAGACAGCTGACATGCACAGCTGTGGCCCATCCAGCTGCAGCTGACAGGCCCACACTTACTAATTCTGAATTTGCGCCTTGATTGTCGTGCCCGTCCTCATCTTCATCTTCCTCCTCAGCATCACCTTTTTGAACGAATTCATTTTTTGTGCGCAAGTACAACTCCCATAATTTGCAGGCAGCTTTATATTCAGGAGAATCAGGCTGCAAAGACAAACCAACCATTCTACTCAAAATTCAGGTCGTTCTTACCTGAAGGAAATGTATACGTCATTAGTTGAAAGGTATTAAATGCATTAAACAAATAATAGAAAACCTGGGAAATTCCTGCTTCAGCCATTCTTCAACAGAGATGTTAAGAATCGCAATAAACACTAGAAAATGCAACCTCTATCACTCCAAAGCATCTAAGTCTTTCAGAAAGCTTCGCAATAAAACCACATGGGTTGAGGCTCGGACCAGCCAATTGGCTGAATGCAGAGAAATCATCAGGTTTTGTTGAACCACTGATGGTTAAAATCACATTTCTGGCATATTTAGTCTATTTTAAGTAACACTGCTGCCATTGCATGGCACTTGAAAAATAGTTTCTACGGAAGAAGAATGCCAATAAATGTGCCAATATCTTTGAAAGCACTACAATGATTTTCACTCAGCACTAACTGCAGAATTCCAAAGGACGTGACAATGTGCTACTGGGTTACACACCTAGGTATATTTTTTGGAAGAGCTAGAAGCACTAGTCAGCAAATTAAGTTTCATAAATACAGAGTTGGTAGTGGCAGACAAGCATGCTTCTATTAACATTACTACTTAAGACCATTACCCAGAAAAAAAGTCTGCTTTTCCACTCATGTATTTTCCTTTCCCTGTGCACTGTCACTTAACCTCTATTTCAGGTATTCCTGCAGATATGCCACCTTAGTACAGAGCATATTATGCTCTTCTTACTTCACTCTCTCAACCTCTGACAGCTTGTAATACAAATGAGAAACCAATATGAGAACTATTCTTAAGCTTACCTTCTTAGGCTTAAGTATTCTCAAGACATTAGACCAGATGTTAATTACGAGGAACAGATATACAGGGTATTCTGCTCCACTAGTCTGCTCCCTTCTATATTAATGCAAGATGCTTAAAAGTTAAGGACCTGAACCAAAATACTAAAACCCCAAAGGTTTCCATTCTAATCTAGCACTGCAAATAAAACATCTGCTGCAATAAAGACCTTGACGATGAATCAGTCATCCCTGTTTTATAAGCGTCACCGGAACTGTGTGAATAAGATAAAAGACAAAAAAAGAAGAGGTTATGTTTGTGTGCCGTATCTTCAGCTCACAACTCTGCATTTCTCTGGAAATGTCAGCATTCCTTCATCCTAGAATGATGGCTACCGATTTCTATTCTACACGCAAGATTTTTACGATACAGGCATAATTTTGAGTCCACTATTCTGTAGGCAAAGGCAGCGCACATTTTGTAAAGGTCTAATCATTCTTTCCTGCCATCAAGTCCTCTCCCTCATGTAGAAATGATAAAAAAGCCAACATTAAAGGGCAAGTGCTTTGCAAAGCTTCAGGAGTGCACAATGAATTTGGAAATCTTTGTACTTTTTTCACTGTAACCAGAATGTGCAAATGCATTAATCCATAAACCTGGTTGATTTTCAAAAAGCTACACACACATACACAAATGTGATCAAAATAAACTTTGCTTTTCTGAATGTCACCTGGGTACACTGGTTGGGTTACTCAGAAAGCAGTCACTTAGATCATCTCCAAAGTCAAAGACATATGAAAGGTTTTAGATTTGCTGTGTCTCAGTCACTACACACAGTTTCACTGGTTTATATGTTTAACAGAGCCTTCCATTACACGAGATTAATCCAATTTTTTCCCCACTTCCTTACAGCAACTGCGATAAAACCCATTACCATCTAAAATAAAACACATATGCAGTTTAGGGGACTGGATGTGGGGGTTGCACCCTTGATGAAACACATCGTCACACACACTCACAATCTACCATCACTGACCATGATGATCAACATGCCTTTTTTTCATATTATTAAGTTACCAATGGACCAGAAAGATTCAACACTCCTACTCTATGCTTGCTGTTATTTATAAACTCTTACTTTTGGGGAAAAAAAAAATACCTTTTTCTACTTCAAAAGGTTGCAGAGTGTGTTGTAAAATGGGAAGGCTCTAATAAAGAAATATTTTTCTCTGATTACATCTCTATTTTTGCTTTCTTATTGGAAAACTACATGATGACCCTCCCCACATTATTTTATAGCAATTTTTCTGTTGAAAACTATAATAGGACATCTCACAAAGATATGGTCAAACTTATGCAAATAACTGCGACATGAGCTGTTCTCTTACCAATAATAAAGGGTAAACTGAAAAGTCCCTTGGCCAAACCGAGGAAGAATTTGAACATTTCTCTACCACTTTTACAATGAAATTGAAGCTTTGTAAGCATTTTCCTCACCTTATAGTAAGCCTTTGCGTTGTTAAAGAGAAGCTGAAAATCAGCAGTCAACACATTCACATCATCATATTCCTCCATCTTTAGTTTTTGTTGGATTTTCATTAAATCAATTGGCTGAGAAACCACTTCATAATAATCTGGTTGATTTCTGTTGCAATGACAAAAATAAGCATTATATTCCAGGAAATAAAACCAAAACCACCGCACTAAAGTTTGTATGTGTCTATAACTAAATAAAAAAAAGAAAGTTCCAATATGTTTTTGTTACACCCAAAAGGTCTGGACAGTGGTTTATTTGTAGGCTTACTTTATTACATATTCTGTTATCACCCTCAATTTTCTGAGTTTAAGATAAAATTCAATCTCTTACTATCTACTGCACCTTCAAGTATCACTTCTATCAATCTTCCCAAGATATGCCCTTACTATTACATTCCACCACTTATGTGGAATATTTTATAGTCAAACTTCGATGTTTCAGGCAGATGGCACAAGAAATATCTTAAATTAATTCGATGTATCTGTATTTGACTGAAAGAGGGCACTAATGTTAGCATGTCCCATTGAATAATTACATCAAATACTCAGATCAAACACTGGTATGAAACTATGACAAATTTAGCTTAAATTATTCACAGCTATTAATGCTGGAATATTCCTCAATATCTGCTTACGCCCAGATGAAATCTCAAGTTCAAGGCTTAACCAGAACTATAATCCTTACCTTCGCTTTGGTGCCCTAATGAAAAGCTCACAAAGGAGCCTGCCCTGTTCATCTTTGTAATCTCTGATGGTGTTGTAAAGTTCATGGCATACAGCAATCTAAAATGCAAGAACAATAAAGTAATGCAAAAGGAGAAAATCTTAAAGAGGTAACAAATCAAAGCCTGCTTACAGTGGGAAAGACAAGTGTGCTCTAAAGCAGAAGTGTGAAGAAATTGGTGGATCTCATACATTAGAATGATACTTGACAAGAAAGCCAGGTACTGCAGAATTTTAAGTTATTTTTTTGAACATAGGAAGCTTTCTTTCAATGCTAATTCTAAGTAAAACACCCAAAATGTAAATTAATTCAGTACAATGCTCTCCAAGTTACAGACATCGAAAACAACGACAGGGATTCTGCCTGCAATTAATTAAAATCAGACTGTTAATTCAAAGGTATAACAGAGACATTGTACACTTCAGCAATCACTGCCTGTGCTGTTCCCCACTTATCCCTGCATTTGCTGTTCAGACACAGCTCTCAACTTCTGCGTGTTATGATTTCAGCTCCTTCCCCATCATCCTTCCATCTGCTAAAATCATCGGCAAAAAAAGAAAAGCAGCAAAAGGGAAATGGGAAAGAAAAAGATGAAACCGGGGAGACAAGAGCAAGCCAAAGCTGAACAAGATTCTAAACAAAGCTTAGGGAAGACAGCTATGGATTCAGGGCCAGTGTATATGTACTACATATATCATCCATTTTACAATCAAGCATTTCACAGAGATACAGTATCCCCAAGAAGAAAAAGTTGTGCATAATAAGAAGATACTAACAGGATCTACAGTTGGGAGATTGGAAAGTCTCCTCCTCTTTCTGCTTGGGCCTGGTATATTTGTGGAGTGGTGGCCATCATCAAAGTCTCCTCCACTGACGCTGCTGGAAGGAGAGGTAGCTCTTCGCCTCTTGGAACCCATGGAATCCAACTTCTTCTATAATGAAGACAAATGTTCTTAAACTCATGGCATTGCATCCAAACTCGCTGCTGAGAGCTAACTACGAAGCTAGCAATGCTTTAGGATGAATCATGTTTGTTATATACTACAGTTCAGTTAAGCCATATGTCTAAATACCAGCTTTTTGAGAATCGGCAGGAGTAAAGGGAAATCAAAGTGATCCTACAGTTTTATAGCCACTGACAACAGCTATGTCAGAAAGCAGAGGGCTCACAGTGATGAAGATGAATTTAGCAGCTCTGACTAGGACGCATTCTTAAACTATCTACATTTTTATACTTCATCCCATGCATGATAACCAAATGACAACTGCTGTTTTAAAAGAAAGAGCTGTACAGAGACAAGCGCTCAGCTCTAGTGTAAAAGCAGGTCATTCCATGTCAAATTAAAACAAACAAACCACAAAAAACCACCAACCCACAAACAAAACATATTACAAACTAAAAGTCAAACAGCTACTGAATACCTTGTCTTAGAATCAAGCCAAAAAAATGGTATGGACCATCCTGTGACCTACCACTCCCACTTTACGTGTAGGATGAACGGCTCAAACACCAAGAAGTAGCAAAAGCCACCTCCTTTTTTGGCCATAGTTTGCTATTTATCAACACAAACAGTGACAAATGAATAACCACCATCTAACACCTATGGTGATTTACAGAACAAATTGTTGGCTCTTTCCCAACTTCCAGTGACAGCATCATAAAAATATCTTTATTTGTAGCTTTCTCAAAGGCTAAAGGCAGAATAGATCCATCTATCCCAGCCTATACCCATTTTCCAACCAAATCAAGGAATTTTTTCTAGGAAGTACTCAGTTAATTTACAAGGTATGGCAGCAAAACATAACTGCATTAGGGCATTTATGTTACAGACAGAATTAATTTCAAGCACACAAATGAGGTGAATAAGGCAGAAATAATTAATAGTCAGGATAAAGAAAAGCAAAAGCCTAACGCAAAGAGATGGAGAGAATGGTGCACATACAATCAATAATTTACCAGATTTACCAGAGTACAACCAGCACCTCGAAAAGCCAGTCTCCTCATAGTGTCTGATGGGCAAGTACAGGTACTGGGAGAAGGGAACACTCTAAGAGTAGCAAATCAGCAATGGTGTTAGTACAGTCAAAACTGGAAGATAAGAAAAAGGAAAGAGAGAGACAGGAGAAAATTGAGAGTAGATATAGACAGATTGTTAAATATTAATAATAAATATAATATTGATAGATAATTAAAGAATAAAATCAAAGAATAAATTGCATAATTACAGTGACAGAGAAAAAAAGCAAGAAACAGAAGGTAACTTTTTTTAGCCCTAGCAGAAACTCTATGAAGTAATTTTGTACACAGAATGCCAGACATTTCTATAATTTTTACAGCAAAAACACATTCCTCTAATGTTCCTGAATATATACTACAGATTTCACAGCCACTTCCAAGAGAATGATTCATCAAGCAGAGCAGGGAGTAAACATAAGGGATATCTGACCCGAGAGTAAAAAGCAGAAAGCAGTAAAACTTACAGAATGTGTAGTGCAGTGCTTATAACACTAAGAAAATAATATTTAAGGTCAAGACACATTTAATAGACTCTCTAGTGATGATGCAGCTCCATCAGTCTTCAGAATGGATTTTTATCCCCATAAGTAAGCAACATTAAGGATCCAGCCATACAGGTTCACTGAAGATGTACCTGTTTCAATTTCGAAGCAGTCTCCAAGTCTGATTTTTTTTTAGAAATTCTATGCAAAATGTACAGAACCATTTTATGGCAAAATGACTGCTTCTATCTGGTTCATACAACTACTGTCTTCAACAAAACCCCAGAGAGACCGTTTTCCTGTCCGGTATTCTGCATATTTTCATAATGTGCACATACTGAGAATCTTTGTGCTTTATTAGCAGACAATTCATCTCAGGAAGGGACAACCAGCCTGTTGCTTTTGGCCCTGCCTCCAACTTTTATCTGAGAGCTACAGTGTCAAAGGGCCAACAGCAGGCGCATGTTGATGGGGAGGCTGCTAGAAAACACAAGTTCTTGGTTGTGAAAGAAAGGCAGGAGGGACTACTGGAATGGATAATTCTGGTTCACCCAGGAACCCAAAAGCACACTCAGCCCAACGCCACCCTGAAATAAAGATTTGGGGACCCCCTCAACCGGCACGTGCCTGCAAACCGCATATTGGCTTCTCCGTGTCTGTTATCTGAGGCACGTGCGCTGTGGCACTCAGCCAGACGCTGGTGTACACTCATATGATCGAGACACCTGGCCATTCTGTACGCAGCCTCCAAAAACACTCTCCTCCTCTAATAACTGAGGAAGGTGCAAAACGTGTACCCCTGTCTGAACATCACCGTGAATACTCAGTGAGAGAACTGCTTATGTAAAACTCCTACCAAATGTCAGGCTCCACAATGCAAACTTCTCTCTAGATCTCCATGCCCGTAAACACAGACAATCCTACTGTGCACAGAAATGTATTGTTTTACTTAAGAATGCAACTCCTAGACTTTCTTCTGCAACGTAGCTGCTCAACAGTCGCACCAAGAATCTCCACCACTACGAACAAGCCACCTCCTGTGCAACAGGAGCTTGTGTGTCTTCTTAAAAATGGCTCACATCGCCCATAAAAATGTCACGTAACCATAGACATCTCTATAAGAAATGCTTTGGCCATTACTTATATACATGTACACTAATATATATGCAACGGGTGAAAGATTGCCTCTCCTGAAAGCTGTACTACTACCGATCACAACTATTACCTCATCTAACCTCATGGAATGAGCAGTTTTCACGTGCATTTGAGATAACAAGCTTAAAACAAGCCAAGGAGGTTCTAGCACACGTTTCATTTTCTGCCTCCAAGCAGAAAAAAGCTAAAAACCAATAAATACCACAGAAAGTATTTTATCATTAACAGGATCTCCCACATTTCAACAGAAATACTCCATAAACTATGGTAAATTTAGCAGTTGGAGGAAGGCAGGGAAACACAGCCCGAATTTCTCCCGATTATCGATCACACTGAAACCAGTTACACCACAGGAAAAGGGAGACGGCAGCAACCAGAGACTATAAAAGGACAAAGCTGGTGAAGGAGCAGGGGACAGCACGGATCCATCCTTATATCAGCCCCGGGACAAGAAACAAAGAGGCAAAAAAAGCGTCAATTCCCCAGACGGCCCCGCCGGCGGGGCCCTGCCCGGGTTACGAGATGTTATTGTTGG
This sequence comes from Arenaria interpres, assembly GCA_013399435.1. Classification (NCBI taxonomy): domain Eukaryota; kingdom Metazoa; phylum Chordata; class Aves; order Charadriiformes; family Scolopacidae; genus Arenaria; species Arenaria interpres. The sequence continues at coordinate 137,995 of VXAK01014490.1, read as the reverse complement.
CCGGGGACGAAGGAGACAAAGAAAAGCACCTTTTGGGACACCGGACCGGCTGCGCCCTCCCGGCCTGACAGGACGATGTCCCCTCCCCGACCCGCACCGGGCAGGACACGCTCTCGGCGCCGGGCCCCGCTCCGGAGGCCCCGGGAGCGGCTGCGCCGCCGCCGGCCCTCGGCCACTCTCCCGCCGCGCGGCCGCTGTCACCGCT
>VXAK01014490.1:5771-136885 GCA_013399435.1 Arenaria interpres | reverse complement strand
TTTTTTTTTGCCTTAGACTGAGAAAATATCCTTGTCCCTGTCTCCAGATCAGAGAACACCACCGGAAAGTCAGGAAGGAGGCCAAAAAACGTGGACGCAAAAAGCCCAAGAAAGATCCGGGCGTTCCCAGTACAGCACCATTTAAGGAAGAGCTTCTACGGGAAGCGGAGCAAAGAAAGCAGAGGGTAAAATACAGTTTGTGGTAAAGAGGACGAGATTCGAGACCCTTCCTATTTTCAAGGCAGCTTTGTGCCCATGCGGGTGTGCCCAGAGGTGCAGTCCTGGTAGACTGTACATGGTCCTGGCAGACACGTACTTTCAAAAAATAATATATTGATTTCTAGTATTATACAGTGTAAAACAAATTGTTCTTTTATGTCATCGCTATGTGCGTAAATGTGCTGGAAGTGTCATTTCTGATGTAATCAGAGCTGCCTGCGATGCTAAGATACATAGATATCTCATCGGAATGCTAAAAGCACCTTGGCATTTTGTGATTATACAGAAAATAGGGATCCGCTGCCTGAAGCATGAAGGAATGTGACATGAGAGCAGCGCCCTTATCACTTGCAATGTGGCTGCTGCACAGCAGTTATTTTGGGGTCCAGCTAATGGATGTATTGCCTCTGGTTTTGAGGCACTTGAAAGCAACAGTATTCTTTTCAGGGTAGGATGCAAAAAAAGTTCCCAGTGTCACTTGGACAGCCGTGACTTCTCACTAAGCTTTGGTCAAAAATCAGTAAATGGAGAGAAAGAAGAGTTCTTCCTTACCATCTTCAAATAGGCTTATCTGGCCTGCATTTTTGTTTGTAATCAGCTTGAAGAACTGAAACAAAAGCAGAAGCTCAACAGACAAAAAGAACATGAAAAGAAGAGGAAGCTTGAAGCTAAAAAGAATGCAGCCAAAAACAAGGAAAAAGAAGAGGGAAAGGTAGGTGTCTGGTATGATTTTGATTCTTTGAACCTTATAGAAGCAATAGAAGTCATCCTGAAACTACATCTTCTTAAGAGTTATGTTATATGTTACATTTTCGTGCTGTGTATGCACGCAGATACAATACACTCATTCTCATTTAAATCATTCCCTTTCATTTTTATTTGCGTTCAGGAATCGTCTGGCAAATCTAAAGCAAAGACTAAGAAACTGCTGGATAAAAATTCCAAGGAATCATTTTGCAGGGAGCTCAATAAGGTGAGACACTTCAGCTATTTTAATATAATTTCATGAGGGTCAGCAATGAGACCACTTGTTATTTTCCTTTTTTGCATTCCTGTGCAGCTGCTAAGAGAACATAAAGGTTGTTTGTGATAAACTTCAACACTGAAGCAAGGGATTTTACAACAGAAACTGTGAGGTTTTCAGTCTTGTCTGGTGTGAGCTACTGAGACACCCAGCACTCTGAGGCATTAGACTTCTTGTCTTGTAGGAATGAGGTACTGGTGCCTAAGGATTTCTTGCCTTTGGAGCAAAAAGATGAAAAGTGCTTCAGTTTTCTGATTTGTAGCTCAGAAGGAAGGAGTTCAAACAAGAGCACTCGTATGAAACCTCGTCAGTCGTTCTGTGAAATTCAACAGTAACTCTTGTAAGCCACAGCTGTGCCAGAGTTGCCATCTGCCAAATGGTCTGTCGTGTCTTATTTGAAAATCTTCTTTCTTTTTTTCTAACCCAGGTGATTGAGGCCTCGGATGTGGTTCTAGAGGTTTTGGATGCAAGAGATCCAATGGGCTGCCGGTGTCCTCAGCTGGAGCAAGCTGTAACTTGCTCTGGAGGAGACAAAAAGCTCCTGCTGGTTTTGAACAAAATTGGTAAGAAGCACAGGTTTTCTTGAAGTGCTATGTGGTCACCATGCGGTTCTGTGAGCTATGAAGAAGATTTTAAAGGAATCTGAGATTCCACTGAAGACATAAGATCCAACTCTGAGCTCACTGCCCTACTGAAGGGGTCATGTTTCCTCCACCTTTTAGTTTAGTTTGCTGAAAGAACACCACAGACAGGAAAGTGCAAATTTGCCCCTTTCTTTTGCAGTAACTTCTGAGGGCATTGGCCAGTTTGAGCCAAGTTTGACAAGTTAACAATTTTAAGATCTTTAACATTTTTGTGAATGTAAGTGAGTAAGCAGAGGTCACGGTGCTGGATCCCACTGAGGCAATGCCAAGTTCAAGATCAGTAAATCAATGCCATAGTTGTATTTGAAACTTGGCTTTGGGAAGTATTTTCTCTCTTCCATTGCTGGATGAAAGGATGCACATAAAAGCGGGTGAAACCAGCTAAAAAGGCTGAAAATTACTGGCTTAGCAGCAGAAAAAGAAAAAAGAAAAGGGAATACTAAGAGTGACAGCAAGAGCAAAGGGAACTTTTTATTAGAGTAACCTTTCCAGGGATGATCCTTCATAAGAATGTCACTCTGTGTACCACACAGAATCTTCTAGCAAGAGCTAGGAGAGACTCGCATTAAAAACCTGATTCAGGGGTCAGAAGTATAAATGTGGTACATTCTGCTTGAGGCAGACAATAAAGACTAGAACTTGCAACACTGTGTACCTGTGGGGAACAGACCCACTACTCTAGTAGTTTTCAGCCAAACATTTATTTGTTAGAAAGAAACATACTAGACAAAATAGAGCCTGATTCCTGATTCTACATTAGATTTCCTCCATACAATGGTATTTAAGATCCACAGGAGTGAAAAGACTCTGCTCTTTTTTTGCCAGATTTAGTGCCAAAGGAAAACTTAGAGAAATGGTTGAATTATTTGAAGAAGGAGTTTCCAACGATTGCTTTTAAATCAGCAACACTGATGAAGGACAAGACTATGGTAAGAGCACTGCAAGCTGTCTTATGACTAAGTCATATGTGTTACAATCATACATGTTGAGAAACAGGAACTCTTGTTCTTTAAAACTCTTTTTCCCCTTTTTTGATTGCACTGTTGTGACTGAAGAATACGCCTTTGCACTTTGACTAAGCATTGTGGTACTGTGGGGGAGCTCTTGCTATTGAAATACATCCTGTTATTTGTGCCCAGGATGCTGAACTAGAATAAAAGCAAGTCTTTTTTTTTTACTGTAAGGACAATGAGGGGAGGAAGATGAGGAATTTTTAATCTTCTACATAGGAGGTTGCGTCAGTTACGTCTGAATTGTTTTGTAGGTAAAGTAGCGCAGGCTACACTACTGAGTTCATCCTGACTATGGCCATCAATAAAGGTAGAACCTAACGTTATTTCATGAGGAGTGTAAAGGGTTCAGCTCCCTCGTGTCCTAGTCTCAGCTATTTGAAGATGCTTCTTTGAGTCATACATGTATTAATAGATAATGCTTCACACAACCCTTATAACAGCATAGTGAAATAGAGCCTCCTGCAAAACGGTGCGGAAACGGCAATGCAGAGAGCAGGTTTTGAAGTTCTTAAAAAAATTGAAGACCCTTGAATGAATTTGCAGATTTAAGGATTCTGCCATCTGAACGTACATGGTTATTTTACGGCCGCACAACAAACCTGCAACACAGCCTGAACTGAAATCACAATTGCTATTAGTCAGTTCACATTCCTTCTTCTCTTAGTAGTTGATGGCTACCTTTTATTTACTGTCACTTAACCAATGAGCCAATTTCTTAAACTATTTCCTCTTGCTCAGAAGAACACAGTAATATCATCTAACAGAGGATAGGGGTTGGAAGCATTGGAGTAGATAAATAAATCTAAGCATACATGTTTATCTTCCTAAATGGCTCCTGACCATGGTTCGGTTTTTTTGTCTTTGAATCCTGTAGCAGGAACAGTTCACAAAAAGACGTGCACGTGTTGATTTATCAAGAACCACTGAACGTTTTGGAAGTAAATGCCTTTTGAAACTTCTTCAAGACTACGTCAGGACTCAGAACAAAGCCATTCAGGTTGGGGTAGTAGGTAAGCGTTTGGTGAGGCAGGAGGACTTGCCTTTTCCCATAAAGCTTTGGTATCCTGTATTACAAATTGGGTAAAACAACTAACACGTGACTTGATTTTGGGCTTTCTAGTCATTGTTCTTACTTTCAGCTAAGACTCACAGTTCTAGTACTTCAGTTGGCAGCGATGTGTGCTGCACTTACGTGCATGTAGTGTGTGTGATATGTGGAAGGCACATTGTGTGAGGCCTTAGCAGATTCAGCAGCTTAGGGAAATGAGAGAAGCAGTTCACATACCGTGCAGCTGGCACTGCCTTCCTCCTACCTGGTAAGATCTGTGGTGTTGCATTCAGTGATGTATTTAATGCCCCTGCTATTATCAGTGTGAGAAATGAGGATACATACCTTGTCTTACTTCTGTAGTGAAGACTTCAGATCCAACTCTGATCTCGCACTGAAGATGTACTTTATCACCTGGAAGAAGCAGTTTTGATCAGTGTTACATAGGCTGAGGTTTTTTTCTTTAACTTACAAGGATTTATGTGGTTTTTTTCAGGTTTCCCTAATGTGGGAAAGAGCAGCATAATCAACAGTCTTAAAGGAGTTCGTGCTTGCAATGTTGGCCTAACAAGAGGTGTTACCAAGTAAGCTGAGTCTGATAAAAGCTGTTTGTTTCCCTGTTTGTTGTTGCGTTCTGATTACCCTGAGTTTGTTTGTGCAGTTTCCATCCATTAAGGGCAAAGTATGCCCCTGTGTGCAGTTTTAAGTGCACGTTTCAGTTTGCCAGGATGAAAGATACTGATCTGTATGATGCAAGCTGTCATGAGAGAATAGCGCATAAGCTTGCTCTTTTTGTACATTTAGATTTCTGTCCTACGCAAAGCATATGACAAGAAAACACTGGAACTGACTCTGCATGAAGTGCATTCAGTCCAGCTGAGCTTTGTGTCTTGCATCCCTCACTGCTACAGTTCTTTGCTAGTTGATTACCTTTATCTACTCACAGTGCATTTCTCTCTGAATAGGTCCATGCAAATTGTGCACATTGATAAACAGACAAAGATCTTAGACAGTCCAAGTATAATTGCAGATTCTTCCAACAACACCCTGGCTCTGGCCTTGAGAAGAATCATAGACACTGAAGAATCAGGCTCAGCAGATGTGCTGGAAGGAGTAGATGCCATTCTGAATCACTGTAGTAAACAGCAGGTGAGCTCCATCTGTTTCTACATCTCTCATTGCATTTGACTTCTCTATAGGTTTCTTAGGCCAATAATGAAAGTTCATTTCACTTCAACTAATTCTGGTAGCTTTTGCACTGCTGTCTCCTAAGCATACAGTGTGGCAGACTTTGGCTACTGCATCCAACACTAGGTATGGTCTTTCACCCATAAATGGAAAGCAATAGAGCATGCCCCAATCCTGTCAGCCAGAGGCTGTTTTCCCAATAACTTTTCTGATTTTTTAAAAAACTGCTTTTAAGATCTTATCACAGAGTGAAAAATGAAGATATTGTGACTGCTTCCTATGATTACAGTGAAGACCTCAGATCCAACTCTGATTTCACTCTAGTTTAGCCTAAGCCAAATTCCCATTCAGTTCTGTGCTGTTTTTTCACAAACCAGTGTGCTGTCTCTATACATCCACTAGTTTGGTTGAATTTGTTGATGAAGTAGGCATTTTGCTTTGTAATGTTTGCTCCCACATGCAAGATAAAAAAACGCCTCTTCGTGTACTTGTTCATCCTCATTGTAACCCAATTTGATTTGCTTTTTTATTCCTAAAATAAAGAGAAAAGTTCTGAATGCACCGTTTTCTTTTGCACTAGGTAACGATGCAGTATAGTATCCCAGATTTCAGTAATACTGAGGAGTTTTTAACTTTACTTGCTCAGAAAAGGGGTATGCTGAAAAAGGGAGGTGTTCCTGATGTAGAGAACATAGCTAAAATACTGCTTTGTGACTGGACAGGGTACGTATACCATGAATTTTGCTTTACACTGCTCACCTTGTTCACATTGTTAATCCAGCACAGCAGAGCTCTGAGTCCTGAGAAGTACTTAAAAAGGAAAGGCTGCCTTTTTCTTCCTCTCTCTTTCTCACATTTGACTTTTTAGAGAAGGCCATCATGGGTAATTCTCTAAAGTAGTGAAGGATACAGAGAGTCAAAGCATGTTGAATGTTATTTTATAGACAGTTTGCTGACTCCTGGTTTAACTCTGTTTAGGGAATTTGCATTCCTTTTAAATACTGAGTCCATGTAGTCCTCTTCTGCAGACAGGAAAGGGTATGGCAAATTTTCTGTGGAAATTTATAGCAGTTCCTACATTTTGAGGGTGGGAAAAAACGTAACTTAGTGACCGAGTGACTGTTACCCTTGCTCAAGTGGTTCTGCTGCTTTTGCAGCTCATGATTTACAGGCACAGTTTTTGTTGACAAAGTATGTCATTTCTTTTTCCTCTCAGGAGTGGGCTGTACACTTAATAACAACTTCAGAATCAAATTTAAATAGCTATTTAACTGCTCTTAAACAAGTGATAATAAATGAGTAGTTAGGTTGAGGAGTTTGAGAGGCTTACTTTTAAATACAGTGATTTAACTGTATTATCCTTGATTGTTTTTTTAATGCTGATATTTTATTTTCCTAGAGCTAAAATAAGCTACCATTCAACACCTCCAGGATCTCATCAACCGCCACCATATCTTACAGAAGACAAAATAGCTAAAATGCAGGAGTGCTTTAATTTAAAGAACCTAGAAGAAGAAAACAACAACACTGTTCAAGGTAGGACTGACACTGTAATGCACTGCAGCCATTAAGAGTGGTAGTAGTAGTTTTAGTGGGAGATTTTGAATGGAAGTCCTCCTGGGGTTTATAGGATAGCTTTCCCAATACAAAATGAATATCAGCCTTTTAAGAAAGAAAGGGATTCTGTGCATCTGTGTGCTGTCTTAACACAAATTACCCTTGCTAGATCTTAAGTTTCTACTTATCTGACCTAACCCTCCTAAATAGGAAATAGGGAAAAAGAAAGTTGAAAAGCACATAAACACTGGCTAATTAGGCCAACAAAATACATCTTACTCAGTCAGATCTATACTCAAATCCAATTCTCTCAGCTCCTAGCAATGTTCTGTAGATGCCTCGCAGAAATCTATTCTCAGAGAATTGTCCTTTGTTCTACCTGCTTACGTGGCAGTTTTGGGGGAGAGGAGGGGCAGGACTGCCTTTTTTCTAGCCCTGACCCAGCATTGCATCTGGTGCTGTGACTTGACTTAACAGACGCTTCCTGTGTTTTTCCCAGCTTTAAAATGCCCCAGTCCAGCAAGCAGCATCATTTTCCAGTCAGCTGGTATGACAAATGGGATAATAGAGGAAAACAAAGTGAGAGAGGGAGCATCAGAGTGGGAAAACTTGGAAACAAACCAGGATGGGGAGGAAGATGAAGAGGAGGATTTCACAGAAAGTGATGATGATCAAGATGATATGGAAGAAGAAAAGAATGTAAAAGAGGTAAACCAGTGTTTCATTAGGCTTCTTCTACCTGTACCCAGTCAGTATCCTGCTGTAAACAGAACTTGTAGGTTCTGTGGAGCCACTGGGATAAATCAAAAAGCTTCTGGAGATAAGGGTTGGGCTTTTTTCGTAACTAAAGAAAGAACATTGTTCTAAGTCAGTTCTAAGGCAGCGTGTTCCAAATCAACTATACAAGGGGACATGCACACTATCATCAGTCTCTGTTAGGTTTTATTTGCATTAGAGACTTCATTAGTGATTTTCAAATAAACACTTATGTCTGACCTCTCTGATTTGTAGGAAAACAAAGTTCAGGTCACGAGGAAAGTAAAGCTTGGAAAACAACAAACAAATCCTACAAATTCAGAAAAGCAGATGGCAGGTCTGTATGAAACCCCTGGCTTGAAGGGTGGTCTCTAGTACTCTGGCACAGGGATTGGTTTCACTTACACATTTTCTTTTCTCAGAAAGCGAACATTCCGATTCACTATCGCTCCACTTGGATAAGACAGCAGATGATGACGATGCCTACGATTTTAATACAGACTATGTGTAATGAATTATGTGTGAAGATACCGTTTAGAGACTCTTACAGGCTTTTGGAACAGTCATGAAGACTTGTTTTGTGGCTAAAGCTGGAGGAATGCTGCGTACCAGAGCTGCTGCAAAGATTCACAATTATTACTGTGTCAAATAATGTATATAATACTGTATCTCTCTTGATTGTTCCAGATTATTTTTATTTCCTGTGTTAAAAAAGCACCTATTTTAAAAAATTCTTAATAGACTGAGTCTGTTCACTTTGCCTTATAAAAAGATGTTTCAGAAAGATAAGCCCTTTATCTTTTCCTTTGAAAAACAATGATAGAAGTTTAATTCTAGGCAATGTTCAAGGTAGATTTTCATCCTCCCTCCATAAAGTTTGTTTTTCCTAGGGGATTACAGAGACTGTACCTCTAGAGCATGACTTAAACCAGTAAACTTTCTGTATACTTTTTCAGAACTTGTAGAATTTTCACATGTAAAGGTTGGGTGGATAATGCTACTTGTTTCAGCTAGACCTAAGATATGTCTCGTGTTCTTATGGTGCTCTTGAACAAAAGACCTGTCTCCTGATGACACCTATTATACACGGTAACCACTGGTAACCGTAAAGCAAAATGTTGCCCTGTTCCTGCGCTGGGCGGGCCTAGAGCAGAAGTGGTGTAGCAAGAGAATTACTGAGAGGCCCTGCAGCTGCTCAGTGAAATAAGCATTTAGAATAAATGCCTGATATGAAGCGTTTTCCTCCTGTGCACCTGTTTTCTTCTAAAGGTCTGATTTGTTTAGTAGATAGTTATGCTTTCCCTAAATGTATGTTGAGGAACAGTCCTACACAGCTTAAAAAAAAGCATGAAGTGCAGACACAGACACATGCAGTTCATGTAAGCCTGCTAAAACACAGCCTGCATGTCAGAATTAAGTTGGAGTCAGCTGATCTAGTCCCGTATTTCAAACTTTGGTAACTGAACTTACTTCATTACTCCTAAACACTTCAAGGACAAGAATAGTTCTTGTTCATCAAAACCCAGGAAAAGGCACAAAAAGTAACAAACCACAGATCAGCATCCGTGACAGAAACAGAACTCTGGGCAGTGACTGCAACTGTTAATTGGAAACCCTTTTAAAATTACAAAGCAGTACTAAAACCCTATTCATACACATGAACGAGCCCTTTAGGTCTGTGCTGCCCTGAGTCTCGGGCCCCAGAACATGCAGCTCATCTCTGCATTAACACAAAATATTATATTTAAACATCCTACACTGAGTACTGTTCATGTGCGGTATTGGATAAAAATGACAACTCCGAGTTCAAACCTGTATTAAATTGCTGCAATAGCTCCCGGGATGAATCAACTAATAATAACCACTACTCAAACTTAACACTATAACTATAAAAAACCAAAACAACTTACCTATATAAAAGGCGATGGGCAGCCACCTGCAAAAGGGCGCTGAAATCTCGCTTGATGACTGTAGAGGGCCAGACTGGGAAAGGCATGTTGGGATAAACTTCTATGGCTGAACCATGCTTACTTGAGAGAACTATGAGGAACTTAACAGTAACAAAATTAATCTGTAATTCATAGAGCCTCATCCCCAAAATAAACATTCTGCACAATTTAGGATGAGATGGCTTTTGCAAATATGAGTTCAATTGACTTTAGTTTTAATGACTTGACATTGTATTTAGGTACGAAGACTAGAATCAGATGCCATTTACCTGAGGTTTGAGTCAACATGTTAAAATTAGCTTTTATTTTTCAACAAGGTTTTCTCCACCACTTAAAAATGTTTTAGTGTTCACTGGCAGTTAAAACCACTTTGCATAGTGAAATAATACTTGAAAAATTCATCTTTCAAAACAAGATTCAATTTTGCAGAATTCTGCAAGAAAGACTTACACAGAAATGGTTGGGAGGAGATTTCATGCAAGAAGGGGTTGTTGAAACTTTCACAGGATAAGAAAACAAACAAACGAAAAACCAAACACAAAACCAAAACCACCAGAACAAAACCCAAGCAGCTCTTAATTACAGTACATTACTGTGCAATATTTGCATGGTGAAAGCACCAGCTGAAGTTGTATCTTTTTCTTAGAAACTGTTTCTTGCTGTAGCTGACAAATTGATTTTCCTCTAGAAGACTTGTAGTAAAGAGCAGAAGAGCATGTAACAGCCCAAAATGAACTAACAAAAGTGCTAGTTAGTGGAGATCCTCCCTTGCTTTGTAGTGCTGCTGGAGTAGCATCTTCTGTCACACAAGTGAGGTGAGTCTCCTTTGGACCTGTGTGTTTCAGAGCCACACCAGAATAAGTGCGTCACCTCGTGCTCCAGAAGGCAGGGAGCAAGGACTGCTCTGTAATACAAGTTGGCTAAAGAAAAGTTCTGCTTGGCTCCAGAGGTTTCCTGAGAAAATGCCATCAGTGATAAGGATTGACTCTACTTTGCTTCATAAGCTTCTGAATGTCTGCGGATCAGGCTGAACTTGCCTGTAGGGTCAGGAATGTACCACTTCTCCCAGACTTCAGTGTATGAAGCTGTTCTTCCCCACGGTTTGAAATGTCCATTCCAATGAAGCAGCTTGGCAGCTTTCACAAACTGAGGAGAGTACCTTTTTCCAGCACTAGACCCTTTTATTGGAAAAGAAGCATTAGTGACTGAAATAAAGGCAGCAGCAACACCAACATGCAATATTTTAACTTCAAAACAAAGGATTTCAACAAAGTAAATCCTGTCATTTATGGAGAAAGGAGGTGATATGGGAGGCAGAAATCAGGACAAAGTGAAAAAAATATAACTGGGTGCAAGTGAGTGCCACTTTGATCTGTCTCAGTATCTATTTTAATGTATTGCCTTCACTTCCAAGTTCTATAAAACTCCCTTAATACCCAGATGCATTCAGCAGCCTATGTATTGTTCAGTGGAAACAAAACCTAAGAAAGTTCTCCCAGCATTAGGGTTTCACCAGCAGCAGAACAGATATGAATGTATGTTCCTCTCAACAATCCCAGAGGAAACACCTACGATCACTTCAGATACAATATATATGTGAAAAAAAGAAAAGGAAAATGAGAGGTAATTTGAGTGTAAGTCAATTCAAGAACTATCCTCATAGCAGTTCAACAAAGAACATGAAGAATCAGGCCCACAAGCCCCAAGCTGGTATTGCAAAGCAGTGTTTCTTAAAAGGTATAAAGGTATAAAATAGGGGAAGAAAAGATCATCATCATCAGTTGATGGTTGGACTAGATGATCTTAAAGGTCCCTTCCAACCTAGACAATTCTATGATTTTATCAGCTGCATCATCAACTAGGTGTCCAGCTACAGACTTGGAGAAACACACTGGGGGATCGGTGTCACAAATGTTTCATACATACCAAGATGCCGCACGTTCCACATGGGATCGATACTGGAATGTTGCTTGTAAAATACAATTAGCAGTGGAGGTGTCGTGATGCTACCGGCCAGAGTCCTACTGTAAAGTTCCTCTCTGGAAGAGATGATAAAACGAAGTCGGGAAAGGATGCTTGTGTGGCCCTAAATTAGTTGATTTTTCACTTGCAGCTGGATGACAGGAATCCACAGATACATACACAGCCCTTCATTTAACAGTTAAATGCTGTCACCATAACCCAGCCCCTGATCCACTGCCGCCCCCAGCTTGTGGGTACTTACTCTACATTAAGTGCCATCCACTTCTCCAGCTGCTTAGTGATGTTCTGTAATTTCCATTCTGTCAAATTGGCGACAAATACTCCTGGATTGAAAGAACAGGTGTTGGCTTTCATGGCAAGCTTTCGGATGGTTTCTTTTTTGTAATCTAGAAACCCAAGGTAATTATACTGGGGAAAAAAAAAAAAAAAAAAAAAAAAAAAAAAAAAAGAGTAGAAATCAGCCTGAAATATGGTCAAATTGCTATTTAAACGAAAATTTTGCACAACTCCCAACAGACAAGCATAACTTGAAGTTGCTAAAGCAAATACTCCTTCCTTTAACACAAGAGCAAGAAAACTTAAGAGGTCTAACTTTTAAAAAATATTATTACAGAAACTACATATTTTAAGGAATGGTGTGTGGTCTTAATAATACCATATTATTAATATGGTACCACTCCCAGAAAAAGTACATTTTTTACACTCACAAATGAAAAATTCTCCCTCCGATATTCTAAGACCTCCTGCTGTTCCGCACTGGGAATTGCTCTCAAGGGAAAGCACAGCAAAAAGTGTTTTTACTGTGCCTAAACAGAAACTGCAGGTGTCATTTGTAACACAAACATCAGCATAAATTGATTTGGGCAGGGACAGTCACACTTTTAGGTTCACTGCATTTGGAAGTCAACTTGCAAGAACAATAAAACTAAGTGCTTGTTTCCAAAGCCTGGGATCTATAGCATTGTTACCACTGAATCAGAATAAAACTAACCTGATTGCCAGCTCCACGGACAGCAACTTTGTTAGTGGTTGAGTCACAATCATCTGAAAATGCAGCTGCGTGTCCAGGTTTCAATGGAGTGTTGTAAAGTTCAAGAATATCATCTGAAAAGTGGAAGTAAGCAGAGAAAAATTAAAAGCAATCTTGATGAAGCACTGAGTGACTTTTTGTTCAGTCCACTGCTAGAACAGATAAAACCACTCAGTTTAATGCAACTTGATCATATTTACAGTTTTTACATCTTTTTACATCTCACTTTTTCAAGTAGAAGTGCTTGGTTACTGTAAGAGACAGCATATTGACCTCAGGACAAGGCCAGTGACCAAAGCTTAAGAAAAGGTCCCATACCTTGCACTATGATATCATCATCTACATAGATGACCTTCTCTGCATGAGGTACCAAATTGGGCAAATAGAATCTTGCAAAGGTTAACTGTGAAAACAAGAAAGCAAGAGAACTGAATAATTAAATGAAAAATTGTCCAAATAAATTGACTGTTACTCCTGGCACTTCTATCCAAAACAACTTATCTAGGAAGTAAAATAGGCAGTAATATCCTATAAGTTATTTAAAGTAAACTGTTTTCATCAGTTCCTGGTTTCCTATGAATTTGTGCATTGATAAACTACATTTAAAACTGGTCTACATTAGAATTTCTTACTTCTCCACATATGCCTGTAGTATCTCTGAGGTGCTGGCATGCTTGACATGCAAGCTGCTGTGTTTCACTGTAGCTAGCAGCAAAAACCGATATCAGGCATGCATATGTAGATATTCAAATCCACCTCTCACTATCTGTAAATTTATTTTTACTGAAATTTATTAATTTGACTATAAAAGATTGCTTATATGTTAACAGATTTGATTTTGATCTCTAGTTGTGTTCAAAAGTCAATACCAAAATACATTGCTACTAACTAATAATTGCAAACAGTAAACAACATCATCCTCACTGGTTTTAAGGTGTCTGCCTTTTGAGGATCCACTTGTACTTTCCCTTCTAAGACACGAGGGTCAAAATCCAAAATCCGGTATCTCAAATTTTTCAGAGCAGTGTTACTTAGCCACAGCCTGCAAACAGGAGAAAAGGCACAGACCTTGTTAAATGAGACAAAAATCAAACGAAAAGCAAGACATCCAATTAACAGCAACACAGATCTTGACCTGGCCACTCACTTCCCTATCCAACAAATACACATATAGAATGTAATCTATGGCTGATGCTGGTGGTGTCCTGTATGACTGCAGGGACATGCCCACTATCAGCGTACTGCACAGATGTGACATATCAAAGGTAGGAGGCTGCTTCTTAGTTTTTTAGAAATATACAGTCCTGTTATCACAGGTCCTTCCAAAAATATCAGTGTGAACAGATGAGGGTAAAAATAAAAGGATCAGAGAACAATCCACAAAAATGGAGAAAATTTATTAGCAGTATTGTAATTGCTTAGATGAAATGCAGGAAGTTTTACAACCCCTCCGCCAACAAACTCCAGCCCCACTGGGAAAGATGGCTCTTTTCCACCCCTGAGCCAAAGGAATCTTCCACCCGAAGGAATGACCACAGGACTCCCCATAGCAGCCTTGTCACCAAGTTGCAACAAGCAGCAGCAGCTAGAACTGCAAACAATTTTGAGGAGTGCAGTTCCAGGGAAAGTCAGATCTTCCTCTTCTCATTGATACTTAGGTTTTAAGGTATTGTGGGAATCTAATGAAAAGATCATTACCTCAAGTGATCTGCAGTATCATTCAAAGTAACAATATGGAAAACCACATTGGATCTGGTGTTGCGGTAAATACTGTTCATGGCTGCAATTGCACCCCCAAGCCTCTCATCTGACGCTGCAATGACCACAGAAATCTCCTTATCATTCCTCTCATCTGCCAGCCTCTGGGGAGCTGCAGGTATGAAATCAATAGGCTGAAGTCCTAATGGATTTGAATCTGTGGAGAAAAAGTGGCATCATGTACTTGTTTCACACAAATGAAACAGACATTATTATCACATGAAAATTCCGAACACCTTCAATAGTTTCTACTATGCAGCCACTTGGATGTCTCAGTTGAGGTGTGGATCACAGCGTGCCAGGATGAAAATATAGCTCCTGCCCTTGAGAATCCGAGATGTCAATGAACAGGAAAATATCACACTTACAAATAAACTACATCAGTTTAACCATACAAATTCACACGCAGCACAACAAGGTACTAAAATGAAGCTTAAACTCCAGTAGGCCGCAATTACCTTTGGTCCCTTCTGCCATGCCCATAAGCTCACTGACTTCCCCCTCCCGTTTACCCTAACCAGCTTCTAGTCTTCTCCACATCACCCTTCCCTCTCTTTCTTCTACTTTCTTTTCCTCTTAGGTAGGAACCAATGAAGTAAAAAGAAATTCTAAATTAAAGTCACTGTTGTGAATATTTTTCCACTGAAGATCAAGGCATTAAGTCCAGCCCATGTTTATTCCAGGCATCACAGATCACACTACATTATCTAAGCTGAAACAATAAGAAGTTGTACTCATAGTGTGCAGGAAAGTGGGAGATCAGCGTTGAAATTTATGACCAGACCACATCATCCATAAAAGCTGGCAAACTCCCCGCTACCCGCACTTCTTATAAAACACTGGTATCCTTCAGATGATCTAGACTATTGCATATTAGATAATTTTAGGCGACATAGCAAACAGGGATTGTGAGTTTGTGGACAAAATTCTGCTGTTCACAAAGCTGGGCTTCTGCTTCTGTGTGCCTTTTTCTGAGGACAGAGCTCAACAGCTTTGACTTCAGCTGATTCCTGGCTAAGGCCTGCCAGGCTTCTATGCAAATGCTGCTGGGAAGCACCTGTACAACTGCTACCCAGGAGCAACAGCTCCCAGGAGCAGCAAACTGGGACTTGACAATCAATAGAGACGTGGAGAAGCTCTGGGGGACCACTTGCAGTTCTTAAAAGCAGACTCCTAAAAATGAAAAGGCTTTTTTAAGCAAAATGAATCGTATCTTAATGACTGTTATAGCCAGAAGGAACCCTTACTGCTATCTCACCTGGCTTCCTGACAGAGAAAAGTCACAGGACAGCAAGAACAGACAGGCCCACCAAGCTGATGTTTCTTGGGTATGAGAACAGGAAAAGATGTACTCATAAAAGAGTACAAAAATTATATCTTGTTATGCAAATGATTGGTCATTATCATACACATTATGAGCTTGTGCTTTCCCACCAATCTTCAAAAATAAATAAATAAAACACATCATACCTGACAATTCCCGTTTCAAGAAGTCACTGAGGCCTAGGAAGTTATGATGAAGGACTAGCAAAAATATGACAACAGCCACGATCAGGATGGAAATGTTCACTGAAAATTTAAAAGAAAAAAGGTTTATCAATAGAACCAGAGACAGATTGGGAAACTCAGAAAAGTAAAAAAGATATTTTTTAAAAATTACAACACACACATATGCACTTACCTTTCCTTAATGTCATTTTTCTCTTGTTATTTTATTTATTAGCATAAGCCTCCTGCAAACCTGCAAGAGAAAAAATACATCAGCCACTTCCTACTTCCAGTGTGTGCTTGCACAAGGCATAGGACGCTGTCACCAAAAGCGATACAAAACAGCTTCTAGTTGCAGTGCATGTTTCCTTCTCTTAAGAAGATAAACCCACATGTTACATTTTAACAACCGAGTGTAGTATGTCAGTAGGTAAGTAGCTACAATGAGGTATCTAAAAAAGAATGCAGAGATTAAAAGGGAGACACATAGATTTTCCCACTTACTTAACTGACAGAAAAAAAAACAACCACCAACCAACCAAAAACCAAATCCAAACTCCTTCTGCCAGTCAAAAGTGATCTGGACAGAATCTGGAAAATTATTCATGGGGTTTCTTTTACCATTGAACCAAGTTATTGTTACAGTAATTACTACATCTGGAAGCATCCCAGCAATAAGGTAAATGATATACATTTCTTTCCGTGCTTCACTAACTGCAAGGTTTTGGCAGGACACTGTTTATAAGATTTTAACAACTAGCATTATACATTTTCAGTACCATGAAATTTTCTACATAAAGTGTAACAGAGTATCAGCTGAAGTGTCCTCACACAAAAAAAGATCTCAGAAGAGTAAAAGAAGGTATTACCAACGCGTTATAGAAGAGGGTAAGACCACACGCTCAAACCATTGATGCAATTTTGGTACGCAATTCAAACACACGTTTTCGTTATTTAACGGTACCAGCGATTGTGAAATGAGAACAAGAACTACGCATCCTGGAGCGTGAAGCAGCTCTCCAGTAACACCCAGAAAGCACTCACGCCAGAACAACAGGCAAGACTCAAGAAACAGAGGCTGATCTATATCAAAGCTCTAGCAAAATTTCCAAGTTAAGGTATCACGAACTGTGACTGTTACACCGCTCGGACATAACCGCCTCCTCTCTGCTGTTGCACTTCTCCCGTGGGGAAGATACATTTACGGAGTGCAACAAGCAAATGCCGTGTCTGCAGCACCACCGGAGCCGGCGGGGACAGGCAGCGGGAGCGCAAGGCGAGGCCTGTCTCTAACAGGCAGCACGTTCCCGGGCTCCCCGGGCCCCGCGGCGGCGACGCTGAGGGGGCAACACACGGAGGCAGCGCCTGCCCCGCAGTGACTCCGCGCGGCCCCAGCTAAAGGCACCTACAGCCTGACTTCCCCAGAAATTATCGTCAGCGCAAGCACAACCCCCCGCTAACATACTCGAACCCTCGCTCGTCGCGACACCGCCGCGCCCTCCGCCGCTCCGCTGTCACGGTTTCCACACACAAAGCTGGGCACACCGCTGCTCCCCCCCACAACACGCCCCCGTTTCACCGCCTGCTCCTCGAGCTGCACGGCGGTTCCCTCGGGCTGCCGCCTATGGCGCGGGGGCTCCCCCGCAGCTCCTCCTCCGAGGCCGCCTCTACCGAGACCCCGCCGCCATTCCCCTCACCGTCCGCTCGCGCCGCCGCCAACTGCCACCTCGGCAGCGCCCGCGCGCGCCGCCCGCGCGGCCGCCGCCACCCACCCCCAGCAGCCCAACGGGCTGCGGGGTGCCCGCGGCGATGCCTGATGGCCGCCGGGTGCCAAGGCGGCACCGCGCCCGTCCCGCTGCACAAACCGGGCTGCTGCGTCTACCGACGTGTTCGTCAACCGAGCTCGAACCTTAGCCGGGAAGGGCCGCCCGCAGGGCTACCAACTCAGCGTCGATTCCGGGCAGGCGACGCCCGCAGGCGCCTCGCACCTGCCGGCCGAAGGCCCCTTCAGTCAGGGGTCCTGAGGCTCGATGCCGCCGTTGTCGGGGAAACAGCGTCCCGCGCCGCGCCCGCAGCTACCGGGGAGGTCGCGGGGGAGGCGGAGGCCGAGCCCAGCCCCGGGGCAGCGGCGGCGCGGAGCCAACAGCGGAGACGGGAGAGCGGAGACCGCCAGCTCAGGATGACGGCGATCAGGGCGGAGCGAAGGGGGCGTGTTTCCGGCCACCTCACCGCCCGCTTTCCGGTCCCGCTCCACCGCGGCGGGGGACGCGCCGAGGACCGACTCGCCGCCGCGCAGGGCGACAGCTGGCAGCCGCCGCGGGGCATCGACAACGGGGACGAGGAGCGCGAAGAGGGGCTCTCCGCTGCCGCCATCATGCTGAACATCTTCCGCTCCATCCCCACGCAGATGGTAGGGCGGCCGCCGCTGCAGGCCCGGGCCCTCGGCCCCGGGTGGTGGTGGCGGCGGCGGCGTTCCCCTTCCTCCGTGCGGTGTCGACATCTGGGCGTGAGGAACTGCTGTGGGGATGCGTATAATTTGCGTATTTTGGCCTGAAAAGTGGGGGTTTAGCGTGCTGTAGGGTGAGGGTGGCGCCCGGCTCTGCAGCGCAGCCCCCGCGGCGGCTCCGGCCGCGCTCTGCGGCTGGGCTGGGCGGCAGCGGGCTGCCGGTCCCTTTCTAAAGCCACGCAAATACAGGTGACATAGGTACCCTCTCAAACACACGCTCTCTTCTGTGGTCTTAGGTTTTTACCCGGCCATACAAAGCTAATTACAATGATGAAGGGAGCCTACAGGAGAGCCAGAGAGGGACGCTTTGTCAGGAAGGGTAGTGACAGGACAAGGGGTAACGGTTTTAAATTTGGAAGAGGGGAGATTTAGATTAGACACCAGAAAGAAATTCTTCCCTGTGAGGGTGGTGAGGCACTGGAACAGGTTGCCCAGAGAAGCTGTGGCTGCCCCATCCCTGGAGGGGTTGAAGGCCAGGCTGGATGGGGCTTGGAGCAACCTGGGCTGGTGGGAGGTGTCCCTGCCCAGGGCAGGGAGGTTGGAACTGGATGATCTTTAAGGTCCCTTCCAACCCAAACCCTTCTATGATATTCTGAGCTTGCACCGCTTATCCTGAACAGACAGTGCTTGCTTTTGTTTTTAGGTGATGTGGTCAAGATTGCAGGGGAGGTGCTAAGGGAAATAAGAGCTTAATTCTTTCACACTTTAAATCCAGGCATTTAAGAAAAATAATTCCAGTCTGGCTTGAAAGCTGACAAAAAAGCTGAGAACCTGTGGTCAGGCCGACTCTAGGCTCTAATCTGAAAGCGTTTAACTGGTAGGTTTGTGTTTTGAGCAACTGACAAAAAAATTATCTTTTTCCCCAGGACTACAAGGGCCAAAAATTAGCAGAACAGATTTTTCAAGGAATCATTCTTGTCTCTGCAGTAAGTACCCTAGAACTACGAGTGATAACATAAAGGACTTATTTTGTTTTCTGCTCTTACAAAGTGGGGTTTTTTTCCTGATTGTTTGGCTTATCTGCTTACAAGCTTTAGACAAAATCAAAGGGGCTGCCATGGATTAAGACTTTTCTTCTTTCACTCTTTTACTTTCATTATTGACCTACAATTTTGAAAACAACGTTAGAAAGATGTATGAACTGTGCTTTTGAAAAGCCTGTATTTTTCTACTTCTCCCCTCTGCCCCTTAACTTAATCAGGGCATGGGAAATGTGTGTGTTTGTTTAAAGTTTGATTTTTTTATTTTTATTTTTTTTTTGCAGATAATTGGTTTCATCTATGGATATGTAACTGAACAGTTTGGATGGACTGTCTACATAGTTATGGCTGGATTTGCTTTATCGTGTTTGGTAAGAGTTTTTTTTCCCCAAACCAGAACATACATTCACTGTTTAACCTGGAGTCATCGTTAAATTAAGGGGCTGCCAGCACAGACCGAGGTTTGCTGTGTAATTCAGATTGTTATCAAATGGCTGTTCTTTCTTTGATAGCACTTTCGTAGAAAGTGCTTTACAAGCCAGTAAGTGCCTTTTCTCAAATGCTTGTAAGATTTCAGAGAACGCTGCAATTGAATACTGCTTTTGAGTTAGTTTTTCATTTTAATTAAATTTTACTTTGAAATCAAGCTAATCCCATTGAAAACGTAAAGGAGGGTGAGGCTGCCTGTGAGAATTTCCCAGCTGGCCGAGGATTGAGGAGAGAGGCTGGGACACAAAGCAGCGAATTACAAGAGTAATTCCCTGTTCATTCCCATGAGGTGTCCCCTTCCAATTGGCCCACACTCAGTGTGGTTTTACACGTGGTTCTTAGACCTTTCAAGTGTTCAGATACAACAGGATTTGACCAATCACTACTTAACACACACTACTGTTTTGAAAAGCACCTATAATTCTATGGCATCATCATCTGCCTGGTTCTTACTTGATGTAAAGGTCCCCGGAGTCGGTCTTGCTTCAGCCACTTATCTCTGATGCCAGATAACGGGAGGGTGTCACAGAGGTGTTGGAGGGGCTGGGACGCTGGCGTTACCTCGCTAGTCCAGGGGTATCCTTGTTTTCTTCAGGGTGGGTGCTGTCCTCCTCCTGCTTGCAACGAGTTTACTTAAGCATGACTATGCAGTATACAATGTGAACTACGTGTATCTCCGTAGTATGAATTTGTGTGAACTTTCTTAAGACTAATTGCTACAATAGTTAGGGAATGAGATTTTCCTAACAAGCTATACAAATACTTATCTAGCATCTTCATTTACACATTCTGACTTCATTCCTTTCCCCTAAGCTAACACTCCCTCCGTGGCCTATGTATCGCCGCAATCCCCTGAAGTGGCTACCTGTCCAGGAGACGGGAACAGAAGAAAAGAAGCCAGCAGACAGAAAGCCAAAGAGACACGCTAAAAGCTAAAAAAAAATGTGCTTCTTCCTGCTGTTACTTTGTTAAATTTTTTTAAATGCATTTCCACTGGGAGATACTTCATGGCTTAGTGTCTGGGTTTTTTTTTCTAACTACTTTGTACAGCACCACCAGTACACCAAGATCTGCAGAGAGCACGAAGGCTCTCTAAATTTTGGCTGGAGTTTCCGTGAAGTCACGGAAAGGAAAGTCCGTGAAGGAAAGGAAGGGGTGGGGGCATTAACTTTAGAAGGCTGCTGGAGGTCATATCTCACTCAAGTATTTTACTAAAAAGGAACAGAGCAAAATATTCAAGTCTAGTTAAGCTGTTGCCATAGCCTAAAAAGTAATACACAGCTGGACTTCTACTAAAATATTTCTGTGTGTAAAACAAGGTACAGTAGTGTCAGATTTTAACAAGTCCTGTAAAACAGTACATACCCCACAGTTCTGAAAAATGCTAAGAAGAATTGGAAAGTGTTCTAGGATAGTAGATTACAGAGTGGCATTTTTTTTTTGTTTGAAATAAATTTGCCTGGGTAGAGAAAGTAACATCACTACATAATGCAATAGCTCCTGAAACATTTTAACTTGAGCATCAAGTATGTGAGAGGCAGCAGGATCCACAGGTACTGCACTTTTTTACTACTGTCAGGTTAGTGTCCCTCACAGGTGCCGGAGGTTACAATATTTAAGCTAGAGGCACGGCAAGAGACAGGTTGTGCATTTAAAACTTTATTTTACAAATTCAATTCCTTTTCTTTATCCTGTAAAAAGAAGACATGTTTTTTCTGTAGTGATGGTACGTGACAATGCCTGGGCATGTGTCGCAACACAATCTAGATGCAAAGAAAGGGAAAAGCGAAGACGCCTATTTCTCTAAGGTCCTGGGCACTCTCATTCCTAAAAGGAATTAGTATTTGTAAGGCAAAGGGATTTCTCCAGCTGGGACCATGGTAACCGTGGCTGTGTTCCTTTCAAACATTTTCAGACTTATTTTATCCAGTTACCAAATACTTTCCACCACCTTAGTGACTGCCTTAGCAATAAGACACAAAAGCAAAGGCTGTGCTTAAAAGCAGTACAGCTGCCCCCTTTAGCACTTTAATTTGGCAATTTACAGAACCTGGAGGGCTTTTGGTGCTGCAAAAATTAGTAACTGTTTCTCCCTGCTAAATTTTCACAACTATTTGATGTAATAGCTTATAGCTTATCACACCATAGCCTTCACATAGATTTCACTACCATATTTAGTATGTGAGCATACCAAAAACCTTTCAGTATGACAAATTCAAACCATCTTTTTTTTGGGTTTTTTGACACTTTGTATACAAAACTTGGTATCCATCCCTCTTTGCATCTATAAAAAACAACTTTTTAAAGTTTCATTAAGAGAATATAAACTAAACTAAACAGTTTCTCTTCTGAGAAAGTGATAGCCTGGTTCACATTTTAACATGAAAAATATTACTACAAACTATAAAGTTTTTTGCAAGTTCAAGTCCTTATTCCAGCAAAGGAGGTCAATGGATAAACGTTCTTTGTGAGATGGTCCAATCTATCAAATGACCTACAAACCAGTCCTTTTCTCTAGGGCAGAAGTTTTGCTCAGAACTTCACGTTTTCTTCAAGAAATTTCAGGTGGCGTACCTTTGCACCGTAACTTGCGTACTTCTCTCCCATGTGCTCCCGCAACTGCAACTATTTAGAACACACAAAAAAATGCCCCACAAAATTTACTGATGTTGAAAAAAGCAGGAACTACCTAAATATTAACAAAAAAAAAAATAAAAATAACCAAAGCACTCAACTGAAAGCAGCATGTGAATTTTGACATCATAGATGGGAGGGATGAAAAATGGAAGAGTCTGTTGTCTGCAAGCGAGAGAGTTCCAAATCCCACCCAATGACTTAAAATATAAATCAGATCTTCAGAGGTTATATTTACCTGTGCAGTATTTTATTTGTAACCAAGTTTTAAATCAAATGAGCTGGAGGTGTTGCTCGTTCACCTCTATTAGGAATGGACATTAAACTGTTTCTCACTTTGGACATAAGTAGCATGAGGCAAGCAATGTGAAGGTAAAAAATTATGGGTCAAAAGAAATTATTATTGGAGAAACACCAGAGAGTAAAATTATTTGCTTCCCTTGCTTCTTCCACAAACTCGGGGATTCTAAAGCTCCTATGCTTTCTGAAGAATGTGTGGTTGAGCATAGTCTACATTCAGAATCAAGCTTTTTAAGATTGAAAATGACAATATACTTAGGCCCTTGCCTGCTAATGACTACATAAACACTTTTTGGAATCAAGATTTGCACCACTGTATCAGTATCCAAAAAAAGAGGGGGTAGGGAGCAAAGACCCTGCTCATTTATCTAAGTTTACAAAGAAATTAAACAATTTTATTATGAAAGATACCTCTCTTTTCGCTTCATCGTCTTCCTCCATGATGCTGTATGCCTTCTCAAGAAGTTTCACTCCCAATCCTTGCACCACATCAGATCTTAGGATTTCAACCATTCTCCTAATCTTGTCAGGAACTGATAACATATCTAATAAAAATTAAAACAAATTAAAAAAAAAAAATGCAGTAATAGTTTCTTTCAGCATAGTCAATTTTCATACTCTGCAGAAGGATATGGGATGACTAGAAGTATTACCACAGGATTCAGGGTGAATATTTGCATGAAACAACTGTTAATGAGAACTGGCTGGCTAGAGCCATCAAACCACCACCGTGAAGGTGAATCAGAAGCACTCGGATGGTAACTCTTAAGACGCTGGACAGTACAAAGTCAATGCAGACACAATGCAGTCTGCACAATTAGGTCCCTGCAACGTCGTTTCAGGTGGTTTCTGTGTACTAATATCACAAATACTATTTGAATGAAAAGTACTATAATACTACACCACCACCCAATTATTTTAATAATTCAATCACTTGTACTTACAGCAAATGTGAAAAAAACCACAATTTAATGACTGTAAAGCACTAATGGCATCATTTCTGCCATCTGCCCATTTGTCTTAACAGCCTTTGAGCTGAAGCTGCCAACGTGAGAGTCATTTTATAAGGAGAGTTCAGTTCCATTAGGAACTGAACTGAGAACATCAGCTTGCTCTTTTAATCACAGAAATAACACTCCCTTCATAGGATGGATCACCTTCTGAAAATAAAATATCTGATCTAATTAAATAAGTTTCAGCTTAGAAATACAGCAGCCCTGTCATTCCAAATGGTATCAAGTAAACAGCTGGGGAATCTCACTATACAATACTTCGGAGTGAGAAAAAGGGACAGAAAAAAAACCAACCCAGAACCCATTGAAATTTGTACCTTAAATATTCTGTCATACCTGTTTAGGGACAAACTCTTTCAATGTATTTTACTTTAGCTATGCAGAATCAAATTACCAACGGGAAAATAGTGTGTTCTCCCTTTGCTTTGCCCATCACCAGACTAGTTACAAGTAGAATCCTCCTCATTTATAACAAGCAGCACAAAAAGGTCTGAGACTTCAAAACCTACCCTCAGCTTTTTCACTTGTTGCATAGTAAGTGCAGTCATAGCAAATACAGTTTTTTCTCGTTTTTTGGAATAAGGTCTATACCAGACCTTAAGCAAGAAAAGTGGTTTGATACTTGGACCTATATCAGTAGGAAAAATAAGCTTACCCAAGTTCTGCAATGAGGATGAACGTCTATACTTGTACAAAACTCCACTGTGTTCAATGCTTTGTGTACTATTTCAGCTTTATCCATCATTCACAAAGATTTACAGCTATCAAATCGCTTGAATGCCTTAAAAATATTATTTCAAAATACTCAACAGGCTTTTGAGTATAAGTCATACGGAGAAAAATCCTGTTGCAGGCCAGCTTTCTCTCTTCATTAATAATTACACAGATCGATCACACATTCCTTTCATTGCCAAGTAAACCAGAACTAGAGCAGTTTTGCACACAAAATTATTTAGAAAGATACTTAATTCTGTAAGCATTGCTGAGACATGAGAAATGAAGTAAGAGTGCATTGTCTTCTGTTGCCCACTAGCAGATTTTCTTTGGTTATTAGCAGTTGACAACCATTCATTTAAAGCAAAAACAGAGCAACAGACCTGAAGGAATCTCTTCAAATTTTAATTCCTCTGATTCATCAGGTGACTTTCCATGCAAAATCAAAGTGTCTCGATATTTTCTATGAAGTTTAAACTCTGGGGCTGGAGCTGAAGTTACACAGTATTCTGAGTTCTCCTTAGAGTCCATTTTCAGTGTCCGTGTCATTAGCTGCACCAAGTCATTCATTTCATTCATATTGCTTTTTCTAGTACAGGAGAAATAAGATGTAATTCAGTCACCGTTCACAATGCAAATTCCACCTTGCATTCAAAGAGTTTGAATAATTTTAGTTAGGTTTGCTAAGTATTCCATGTTGAATTACTTCTTGTGGTGCAGTTTTATCAATAGCAACATTATCAGTATTTCATCTAACAAAGGTTCAAATAGCAACAATTCACAATTCTGTCGGCTGCTGCTACCTGCGTAGCTGCACCTGTGGTAATGCAACAAATATTTGCTGAAAAGCAGCCTCTGCCAACAAAATCAGAAATAAATTCAGCCTCATTCACAGCGGAAAGGAAGCATATTGACACCTTTAACTCATGCTTTTATTGCATCCTGACAGTCTGTGTCCTTTGATGCCAGAAGACTGGTTCGCTGGGAAGCTACAGTTGACAAAAAGCAGAGGTACACAATTACATGTCGCAGGAAGTCCAGCATGGAAAGTTTATAGTCACAGAGGGGCAACAATTAAACAGAGTTTGTTTTCTTTATGCATCACATACTTATTCAAGCACGCACTATGTAGAAATAAAGTGTGAAAGCAATTCCTGCCATTTTTTTCCACTCTTGAGTCAAGGTCCAACACAGCAGTGAAAACTCTTGCACAGTACTAAACAAAATACTTACTTCTCCTTGGAATCGCCGTCAGACTTATCTGTAGAGCTTGTGGAAGAGCTTAACTCATCATCAGACGGGCAATGGGTTACGCTCTTTCGCTAAGGGAAGAGGGAATAAATGACAAAAATTATAACAGTCAAAAGTAATTTATCAATATGGCATGAATTACTGTTCTTACACAGAAAAAAAACCAACACTTTCAACAAACATATGTTTACAGACTCAGCTTGGTAATATTTAAGAGGTGTAACCTTTGGCTTTAAATCCAAGCTAATACAGAAGACATACTTTATGAAAAGCTTACTGAACCAGCATTACATTTCAGTTGTGCAGTTTTAATCACTCTAAGTACTTCACCAAGTGCCTCTATTAGAAAACAAATAAATCATGTATGTTTTTGATATAGTTGTCTAAGAACAGGCAAAGTCATTATTACCTTTAGCCCATCCACTGGTCTTTAATACACATTTAAAACCAATATTTAAATACATTTTTATCAGCTCAGTAAGTTCCCAGCATTCCCTAAAACATATGGAGACTTTAACTACTTGTGTCTCTCCAGGCTTGTGTTCCGTGCACAGCACAATATGCAAAAACATCATTAGCATATGCGCATACAGCTAGTGTGTACTAACCTTATGGAATCTCAGTTAGTGAATGCAGGCCAAGTTTTTGCATATAGATACCACTTATAAGCACACACACGTAGGTAAAACATGTAAAACACCTTTCATGCAAGCACTGGGCTGAGGAAAATAGAGCCTACTCTTTGAAATTTCAGACTAAAATTTCTTCACAGTTACTCTTCTGCATTTATTGGTATTAATAATGTTCCCCTGATGTTGCAGAAGATTTTGTCCAATGTATGTTTAAGATCTTAAAAAACCTAATTAGACAAGGAAGAGAACATTAACAGAAACTATTAACTTTTTATCTAGCAACTATTCCTTTTTGCCAGCACATAAATCTGCAGTCATTTTAAGTGTGTACATTTAAAAAAAAAAAAACAAAAAATGTTTAAACACCACTACCAAAGCAAAATTACATGTACCAGGCTAAAGGCAGTGTGTTGTTAATAGAAATTTAAAGCAGACTGTTCATCTATAACTAAAATATAGTTCAGGATAAAGTTTTTCCCTTCCAAAATAAAAAAAAAACACTGCAATTTAGAGAGCCCATAACAATCAGTGAGAGACCCCTAGTCTTCATCTCAAGTGGAATGAAAACACACAGTGAGCCTGGAATTTTAAACTGATCTAGTTGAACAAAAAGGTGGATTAGACATCTGTACTATTCCCCAGGACTTATAAAGCAATCTACAGAGGACTGTGCACTCTTAGTGACTGAGAGTTTCTTCCACACATTTTTTAAAAAAATATTATTTTCTTCCCAAATGCTGCCTGCATTTAAATATTTCAAAAGCAGATGACCCCAGTTTACCTGAGAAATACTGGGATCTGATGAGGACTGAGCAACTTTAACATGATTTTCCGTATGTGATTTTGCTTCAACTACTGCACTACTTGACGTTCGTCTCGCTGGAATCACTGGAAGGATGACATTTTTACAATATTTACAACTTAGCTGCGTGTACTTTGAATTAGTTTCATGCTCATGCAAGAAAAAGTCTATCACCTGGCAGAAGACAGGCAGGTAGGTATTCTAAGAGAAAACACTGAAGCTCCTATCTGAAAGGTGTATATTCTGCGCCTCATGTACATTTCAAAGACAAGTTGCCATCACTAAACACAATTGAACATAACTGAGTAAGAAGCAGAAAAATACAGACATGTTAATAGAAAATTTTATTTGGCACAGAACTAGACTCTTAGTGCATCTTTCTGAAGTTATTAGTGAAGAACAGACTGCAAATTATAAATTTCTTCACAGAGAAGTTACTGGCCTACTTACACATAGAATGTTAACATGCAAACAAAAAAATTACCAGAAGGGAACATCTCCTCCTGAGACTGTTTCAGCCTCCTTCGTTCTCTTGCTGACAAAGGCCGATCCTTCAAAAGAAGTTAATTTGATATTAATTAGCAATTGTCACAGCGGCTTTTGTTACCTCATCACCTATAAAGCGAGAAAACTTTTTCAACCGACACGGAAGACAGAGCTATTAGATTAGAACTTCTGATCATCTAACGCTTGGTTACTTACTGCAAAACAGTCCTGGTCAATGCCACTAATATACACTCTAGAAAAGCACTTTCTGGCCTCCCTGGTTCAGCAAGGCAGTGTCTCACCCTGCACTGACCAGGTGCTTGACAGGACTTCCATTAGGTAGGAAGCTAACTCTACATTTCTTTACTCACTCTGCATGCACTCAGAGAACAAACTGCTCAGAAGGAACGAGAGACAAAAATATACTGACACAATATTCAGCACTAACCTTTGCAATGGCAACTTGGCTGCTTTTGGTGCTATTTACAGACTCAGAGACTTCAGCAGCATGGTGCTCTGCACACCTCTGTGCTGTCTTTGTGTTCACATCAGAAGGAAAAGGCAAAGGCCGAGGAGCAGCTGCTCTGAACTTGAAAGAGAAGGGAGCAAGAATTTACACTTTTGAAATTAAAAAAGTTGAAGTACTCTGCAAACTAGAAGACATCCTTGCACGGTAAGGCTGGATGCCAGAGGTTTTGGATCCTACTGTAACCTCCTCACATCTCCCAACTTCATCCCACCCTCTCCATACCTCATCTTGTATCCATTTTCCTTCTCTCCATCTGGTCCTCCTCCTCCCAGGCTACCTTTCAGCTGATGCTTTTGCAACAACCATCCCCACCCTCAAACAGCAAAATCCAGGAGAAAAGCAGGGTATCTTACTGAAAACCAATCACCCTCTTCTCTATCCTTGTATAGCTGGTGCCCTTGCTTAAAGAAATCTCCCCTCAGCCTTGAGGCACTGACAGGAGCCATACCTTATGTGCATGCCTCAAGTTTGCATGCCTAAGCTCAGGGCAGACATTACACATGTCTGTTCTAAAATGCTAGTTTATTTACTACCTGCTACAAGTGGCCTTATCCATAACAGTCAGGAGAAGTACTGCTGTGTATTTTGTAGTCACAGTGAGGAGCCCAGATGGAAATTGCTAGGGAAGACTGTAGCGCAGCAAAGGCAAAGCCCACGGTTTGCTGCGTTTCCCTGTGCCCATCTGGCATGCCCACCTCACAGCTCTGAGGGTTACTGGGATTTTCAAGGATTTACACAGAGGGCTTCTAAAGGACACCTTGATTGTTCTGCACTTTGTTACCAATGAAGTCATACAGATACACATGAAACAAGAACAGCATAAAAAATCCACTCTTTTTTTAAAAATAAGGCCCATTTTTAAAGCGTAAAAAAATGCAGAAGTCTTAAAGGAAAGAGGAGAATTATTTGAGTATCTGTACCTTCTCTGAACTGACTTCAGCTACCTCTCTCTTCTTCTGCCGTCGCTGCCGTGAGAGAGAGGGTTCACTGGCAGAACTGTGAGGCTGCAAGTGGGAGATAATTTTTTCCTCAGCATCTCCCGAAGCTCCAGGACAGACATCATCCTAAAAAGTAAAAGTGTTTTTTAAAAATGTAGACGTGCCATTTCCAGATTTACCCATACACGCTTTTCAAAAAAATCAACACAGGCCACTTTACTATTTGGGTGGCATCCACCTTAACATATCACAGTTGCAACCACAATAAACTCTTACTTGATAGACAGGTAGAAAAAATACCTGCTGTACCGACGTTTTTAAGCTACTAAACCTTCAAAGAAGGACACTTACTTGAACTACAACAGGAACAAATGGTGCTAGTAGCTTTTCAGTAGAATCCAAGTTCTATAATAGATAATGATTTCTCATTAGAAAAATGTGTAAGAAAAATCTCATTGTAGACCAAAATGCAATGAAAAGACAATCATCACCTATTAGCTCCCCATCCAAATCAGGACGAACTTGATATTAGCCAGGCCTATTTAGAACATAGAATAAAGAAGTTACAAAACTATTATTGCCATCTCTTGTCTCAGCTGGAAAAGAAAACGTTCGTTCCCTGTAAAAATAGAATTTCCATCATCTAGATGCAAGCCTAAAATCACTTCACCGTGTTGCCTTTGCAAATCTGAAGCCAAGGCTCCCAACTACTTAAGCATCTCAATAATTGCACCAGTAGCATCCTACTTCAACAGAAAAACACGTGCGGCAGCTCTCTAAATTTTAAGAGCTGGCCATTAGTTAAATCTATTTCAAAGTTTATTTCAAGTAAGCACAAATGGATTACCAGGTCAGTTTGCTTTTGGTCTTTTGATACAGGCTGCAGGAGTTTCAAAGCGTCACCATGTTCTTCTATGGCACCAACAGAAGACTGCTTAGACTCAACATTTTCAGCTTTAAAAGCTTGCTTTGCTCTTTGCTGTAGTCCATCTTCCTGAATTGGTGGGCTACTGGATATTATTTTAGAATTCCCTGGAACATTTAAATGCTTTGCTTTATTATTCT
This sequence comes from Arenaria interpres, assembly GCA_013399435.1. Classification (NCBI taxonomy): domain Eukaryota; kingdom Metazoa; phylum Chordata; class Aves; order Charadriiformes; family Scolopacidae; genus Arenaria; species Arenaria interpres. The sequence continues at coordinate 106,889 of VXAK01014490.1, read as the reverse complement.
CCAGAATATGCTCACTGCCACACTTCTCACTTCCGTACTTCATCCTTTCAGGTGGTAAGAAATCAATATTCACTTCACTAACTGTAGCTAAAGAGTCTCCCAGGTTGTTCAGATTGTTATTGCTTGGTTTTCTTTCCAACTCAACAGCTGGTTTCCCCGAGGGGCACAATTTGGTGGCCTTGTATTTGATAACGCAGTCTTCTTCATCCTACAGTTAAAAGGAAGATCAAAAAATGAATTATGTTTTGGGAATTATGCACATACAAAAGAATACTCTAAGCACCAAAGGAAAATGTCATGGTTTCAGCTGGGAAGGAGTTAACTTTCTCGCTAGCAGCTGGTATAGTGCTATGGTTTGGATTTGGGATGAGGAATAGTGTTGATAGCACACTGGTGGTTTTGGTCATTGCTAAACAATCAAGGCCTTTTCTGCTCCCCATATCAACCCGCCAGCAGACTGGGAGGGCACAAGGAACTGGGATGGGACACAGCCGGGACAGCTGACCCCAGCTGACCAAAGGGCTATTCCATACCACGTGACATCACGCTCAGTATATAAAGCTGGGAAAGAAGTATGAAGGGAGGGGACATTTGGAGTAATGGTGTTTGTCTTCCCAAGTCACTGTTAGATGTGATGCAGCCTTGCTTTCCTGGAGATGGCTGGACACGTGCCTGCCTGTGGGAAGCAGTGAATGAATTCCTCATTTTGCTTTGCTTGTGTGCACGGCTTTTACTCTACCTATTAAACTGTCTTCATGCTCAACCCAAGACATTTTTCTCCCCCATCACAACCAGGGGGAGTGAGCAAGCAGCTGCGTGGTTCCAGCTGGCAGCTGGGGTTAAACCACAACAGAAAATCACTAACATACCAGAGTACATAAACTCCAATGAAATTATGATCAACTACAGATTAAGAGCCCCAAAAGAGCAACAACCCTCATTTTTCAAGAGATACAGGCTGCATCTGCAAACAACATCTTTCAGGCATTGGCTTATACACAAGCAGTACACCTACTTTTCACCAGCACCATGACAGAAAAGCTGTACTCCCTTGGCTCCTCCGTAAGGGAGAAGCCAACAAGTACCAACAGTTTTTAAGAAGAGCTACACCATATACACTTAGTATTTCAGCACTGAAAGCTTAAACCCACAACAGCAGACATTACAGAGAATAAAAAACACGCACATGATTAACTATTACAAAAGATTTGTAATCCACTGCAAAGAATTCCAACAACAAACAATTTTTGATTGTACCTATCATAATTTTTTTCCAGTCAAAAACATATATTTAAAAATCACGACCACTTGTCATCAAATATTTGAAAAAATATTTGACCTCCAATACTCCATGGGTAATTCACATATTGATCCACAAACGAAAAACCAGATGTTTAGTTAACATCTTATAGTTAAAATATTTCAATTATTTTTAACTGATCCACAGCTGTTTATTTACTTTCATTGTTGCCTAAACACAATTCTTTCCTTAATATGAATTTTACACATCGCTGGGAATCAGATCTATGTTCTCACAAATGCTCAAGGCACTTATAAAACTGAGAGTTTTCTCTAGAAAAAGCAAGTGGCTTTTGTTTTCTCTTTTTGTTTGTTTTTGGGTTGTTTTTTTTTTTTTTCCTAGGGTTGTTTTTTTTTTTTTTACAAAGAAAAAAAAAAGATATATCTCTCACAACTTTGTATTTCCTGGCTTGCTCAACGGAGTGGTTTTGGTGTGTTAAAGGAGATTCATTCTTTACTGAGGCCACACAACAAGGATCTTTAGGTTTAGAATTCACTGGTTTCTTATGACTTCTGGCTGCTTTCCTGTAAAGAAAAAAAAAGTTGCTCATTCATTCACCATCAAGACCTTAAGATATTTCTTTAGATTATAGTTACAAAAAAATCCACTCCACTAAACAGCTTACAGACAGTATAAGAGACTGGGCTTTTTCAATAGGCTGTGCACAACTTATTTAATTTCATCTCTACAAAAGGAGCTTATAAACACCATTCAGACTCTGCCAGCAATGTACACTTATTCCGCATAGCACCAAGATCAGTCCTATCTGGAAGCAGTAAAATAATTGACTAAACCTAACACAGAAAAATAATAGTATCAGTGAATATCAAAAGGAACCTCATATTACAACTCTCAACTCATAACTGACCTTAAAGAACCTTAAAGATGTGTATTTTTGTCACTCCCTTGAAAATACCGGTGCTTTTTTTTTATTTTTAACTCTCTGAATAAGATGTGCAATCCTAACCATTGTAGTTTTATTCTGCATTTGCAGAAAAAAACCCTAGTTTCCTTTCTAATTCCCACCTATTTCCCAAAAACTCTAAAGAAATTTGTATTTTCATATGCTTTGTAACTGCACATAGCAAAACTAATTTTATTCTGCTAAAAAAATGGGAAAAGTTGTACAACAAAGACCACAGTAACATGAATATTTTGCACAGAATCACTCAAATGAGAATATCTTACGCCTTCGTGGCTTCCAAAAACAAAGAAATTTGGTGTTTGATATATGGCTGTCGTAGTATGCTCTTCACACTCGGTCTTTCCTCAGGTTTTTTACTGAGCATAGTTCGTATTATTTCTACCAACTGTGGGCTGTAATCCTTTGGCATGGGTGGCAACTGTAAAAGGAAAGGGAAGTCTGACATTATTTAACATCTTTGTCAATAGGGGCTACTACTAGATTATTTATGCAGGACAGCTATATTCAGCTACATACTCTGCATTGTTCATATGCTGAAAGGTACCCAAGTGCTTAACTTCAAACAGAATATAGAAATTCTAAGTGTTTTGTATAAGAACTGTTTGTAACTTTTTATTAATACCAGCAGTTAAAGTTCTGTGAATAGCCTTAAAAATGTATATAAAATAAAGCCACCTTAGCTCCATCATATGCCAAAGCAAGTCAGATACTCAAATAAGCTAGTCTTACGTAATAGGAAAGTGGCATCACATGGAGAGTGAATTAATTCTTTGCACAATGTTTAAGCCACAAGCAAATTAAGAAAGTAAGTCTTCCTAGAAGCTTGAAAATTAATCAATATACTAGTTACACAAAAGGGTAACAAGAAATTCTAGCAATATCTACAAATTAATAACTCCCTGGGTCAGATATGACCTCATATACTGCCATGGAATATCAGTCTGAAAACGTATGATGGTGCATGTAACATGCAAAATATTTTAAACCCAGTGCAATATTTCTGATTGGAAATTATAATCTCAAGTTCTAGACAGAAAATCCAAGCACAGATAAAAAAAATTTAGAAGTTCTTACCTTTCCTTCAATAATTCGATAAACCAAGGAGTTCATGTCTTTAGCATTAAAGGCATGTTTCAGTGTAGCCATTTCATAAACACAGCAGCCTAATGCCCAAACATCTGACTGAAAAAAGGGGAAAAAAAAAGTTTTGGGAACTTGTTATTAATTGTAGAAGTTTTATCTCCAGACTTAGTCACCTGCTTTCAAAGATGGTAAGCTAATTGAAACCAAACTCCATTGCAAATTTTGGCTTCAGTCTCACTCTTTTATTTGTAATTTTGATCAATTGAATTATTTTCTTCCAAATATCATCAGATTTTTCAGAAAAGAAGTGTAGAAAATTGCTGTTCATAAGGGATTTTCCTTGTTTTCTTTTTAAGTACAACACTGGTTCTAACACGGAAATGAAAATCTTTTGATTTTGCATTGGAAGAAGAGTTTCCTCTCAGCTCTTGCTCATTGTAGATACTCATATTTATGGTGTTTGTGGTTTGCAGCAAGAGCTAAACAGGTACACAAGAGCAGGTTGGCTTTATTTTGTTGTATTTTAAATTCACAGCAACACTGCTTACTTCTCTACTTAAAATATCTTTTTCTTTTTTTTTTTTTAATGCTGCTGTTATGTCTAACACAGGCTTTTGAGTATAAAGCTTCCTGTCTGTTAGATAACACAATGAGAAAACGCAGCTATCGAATAAAGACTGATATTGTTGTTTACACTGGCAAGCTGTGGTCGGTACAGGCAGCCCGCTGAACACCTTGGCTGTGATAACTTATCACACGCTATGAATTCCCACACACTGCAGCAAACACAGCTCCAGAAACAAAGGTCCCTGCAAATCTCTCCCCGATTTTTTTTGTTTGGTCTCCAGGGACATTAAAAAGAGCTGGAAGCAATAAGTACTTAAAAATAATAGATAAGCTTGTGAAGTTCTCACACAAACAAAATAAGTTGTCTAACAAAGTAGAAATGGCATTTGCATTAACGTACTCTACCTTGTAGTTGTAGGGCTTGTTAGAGAAGAGTTCAGGGCTCATGTAGTACGGTGTGCCTATGAGAGTGCTGGCCATGTCATACTGGTTTTCCAACACTCTGGCTATGCCCAGGTCACCCACTTTGATTATATTTGTTCGTGTCAGAAAAACATTTTGAGTTTTAAGATCCCTGTGCAGAATGTGCTTTTCATGCAAATACTGGGGGGAAAAAAACACAAAGAGTTAAGTAACTCTTAATTGGTTCTTCTAATCTGAAAAGTAAAATCACATTACACAAGTCAAAGAGGAATATACAATCACAGAAAAGACACATACATCACTATCGAAGTCAGGAGTGCCCCCGCTAAAGACAGTACTAGTAAATTAACACTGAGAATGACTGATACAGTCATGAACCCAAAACCTGGCACTGCTTTCACAAAATCTCCCTGTGTGGCCCTAATGAGCCACCAGAAAAGAGGAAATAAAAATGTAAAGTTAAGACTCGGACTTTAACTCACTTTCTACTGCCTCCATTTCCTGACAATCATTTCTTAGTCTTAAGTATAAAATTTCAGTGGAAAATACAATTTGAGCTTTGTATAAACAGGGAATAAAATTAGTCTTAAACAAGAACAGGGCAGAACTGTAGACTTGCGTATGTCACAACAGGCAACTTCAAGGAATTTTCTGTCCAATTTCTTATTTCTTAGTGTTAACATTTATATTACTAAAACAATTCTCTCTAAAGTTAGATAACCTACAATTACTAAATTTCCCCACGGTGAGAGAAGATTTAACAGAAAGTATGAATTAGTAGTCTAAATTTACCATTAACACACACCAACAAAACCACAGAACACAAAAAGCTTCTGAAATAATCTGCTTTTATTTTTTCTTTTTAAAGAACCTGTATTTTGTAAATTCAATCTAAACTTTCAAACCAGAGAAGTGTTTCAGACTAGAACTGCAAACATCCTGGAGGTTACGGCTGCCTGCTGTGATACAGAGGTGTCAACATAAAATACGATAGCAATTTCTTACCTAAAATAGTTAATATGACTGCAATGACTGTGAACATCTTTAATGTACTAACAACCCTTGCATTTAGATGCTAACTGGAATTCAAAGTCTGCAGCCTAACTGTGGAATTTTTAAATGCAGAAAGAGCCAAATTAAATTTACATCTGAAGGTGACAAAGTTATAGGTTTTTTTACCTGCAGTGCCATGGCAATCTGGACAAACCACTCCACCACCTGATTCTCAGGCAGAAGTTTGCCCTTCTGCTCTTTGAGTTTGTGGTACAGATCTCCGCCCTCGCAGAAGCCCATCACAATATACAAGAGGCCGTCTTCCCCCTGCCAGGACTCTCTGTAGGTGACTATGTTCGGGTGTTTCAGCTGGGATAGCAACTGTGCCTCTTGTTCTGCTGCTCTCCTCTCTCGGTTGGAAGCATTTTTAAGGTTTAACTTTTTGATGACATACTGTAAAAGAAATTTCAAGGTGTATACTATGAGAGATGAAAGTAAGTATGCAGAAGCCCTAGGGAATTCCCCAGATCTAAAGGAAATACAGTATTTTAAATCAGCACACACTAATCAGTATGGAGACTGCAGTTTGTCTAGTAGTTACACATCATTTCTACCATTATGCCATGAAAATGGAACAGGCGTGCATGTTCTATTCATCTACCTGAACAAAACTCTGCCCAGGAACTTCGTGGTGTTTTGCTTTCTTTTGACTAGTGTTCACATTTTTCTTCTTTTCCCCACTCTCATTTTAAATTTTTGTCTATCATTCATCTCTTGAGCCTGAAATACCTGTTTGTGCATCACAGCTACTCTCAAAACAGGCCATTTCAACAGTAACTTCAAAAACATAATAACATCAAGGAAAGCATGCAGTCACATGGAAAAAGTGACAATGGATGTCTAGGATAAAAGTCATCTGGCTAGACTTATTTTGCTCTCTGCTAGAAAACCAAACCCAACTCCTTTCATTTTATTTTAAATAAAAGTGGTATTTCCTTTCCCTTATTCAGAAATAAAACGTGCTCTTTGTAAAAAAAAAAAAGAGAAAACTCAAGAAATAACATCTCACAAGTTCCGCAAACACCGTCACACATTTGAAGACCAAAAATATTGTTAAAATCTCAGTTTCAAGACTCAGATTACAAATTCCCCACTGTCATATTCACAAGAAATATGTAACAGAGCTGAATTTCCGAATGCAAAATAAATCATGCTGCTGAGCTTTTTAGGTCTGTTCGTTCTTTCCTTAAAAAACTTGTACCTGGCAGAAGACCCTCAAGGCAGAACTGACTTGGGATTAATCACTTTGTACAAAAGGTCTACAGTAAAGCACAGGAAAATAGGAAAGAAAGCTTCTATCAGGAGAAGAAATGTAGGAAGTAGAGGAGCAGATGGAGGACTGGTACAGTTACAAGGATATTGAAATAAATACTGTCTCAAAAACCTGAAAGTAGATTTATTTTTTTAAAACATGCTTTTAAACTATCTGCTGCATTTATGAGTTTCTGCATACGCAGTCTTAAACTTATTCAAGAAAAAATGAACTATTACAGGGAAATAGAGACTCTCATGCTGCATAAGCCAAAAGGTCTTACACTCACTCCTAAATTTATTTTATTCTATAATAAGATGGGTTTCGAATTTCTTAAAACTACATATGAAAGCTGTTATTTACTTCCCTAACATGTACTACCCCAAATGTATTTCTAAGGAATTTCAGGTTTTAGCAAAAATACAATTGAAGCTGAGACAATAAAATCCATAGCATGCGTTCATCATACACAGCACCAACATTTCTGTCTCACCCGGGCCCCTCCCTGATGTAAATTTTGTGGCAATCACTTTCAGGGCATCAGCTTTCCATGGGACAATCACGCCATGGTACACACTTGTCCCCACTCTTAACTGAAAGCTTTGAAATCGAAACATCTAAAAAAATTTTGCGTTTCAGAAATCTGCTGGATATTAGACAAGCTCCTCAATTCTTGCAACCTGTGATGATGCGCAGCGCCCAAGAGTGGTATAACAAAACTAATTGTGTACAGCATCATCTAAGTTTAAAACAAAATAGAAATGCTGTAACTACAGTGTTCTATGTGACAAGCTACAACTGTATCTTTGGGCATGGAAATCAAAAGCTTTTAGCTTTATATCAGCATCTGTCTTCAGAGCATATACCACCAAAATGCAAAAAGCATGCATATAGCCTAACTTTAAACTCAGCATTGCTTCTATTTGGTTTAACGAGCATGTTATCCTGGCAAGATTCCCAGAAGTCTATTGCAATGCTCTTCCACTTTATTTGATACCAAATTGTGTAAAAATTGGACTTTTTTTCTTTGTTGTTTTTTTTTTTGCCACTTGACCTTCTCCACAAAAAAAAATCCAACCAGCATTCAGTTAATAAATAGGCTTAAATAAAACACAAATTTTTTCACAGAACATGTAGCACTATGCCAAAGCAAAAAGAAAAATAATCCTGATCAAAGAAAGTTTATAGAAGTTGACAAAAGATAAGACACAGGAAAATGCATCAAATATTTAAGATAAAATAACAACGATAAGAAAGCAAGGCTCTTGCCAACGTTAATGATCATCAGCACGACAAAGAGGTGAAATCCAAGGACCTGCATATGATTGAAAGTCACCTCAATGCACTGTTTACTTTTGGGACAACGAGGTTGCAACTTTGTGCGGACATTGGACTATGCACTATGGTGACCGACCTGGAGGACACAAGTGCTACCAACACTGATACCCAGTCCATAGGTTGTAGCGATTTGCCTTTGAATTCCAGCCTCTTCCCCGCCTTCATCAGGAAAGGACACAGCTCCTGATCACCGCTGGGCACAAACGCTTCTCCCACCATCTCTAGTCAAATTCTGGACGCAAGGCTCACCACCAAGTTTCCTACAGTTACTGCTCTGTGGATGTTCTCCATCCCCATTCCTTTATCCTCTTGCGTTTTCTATCAAACAAACACATCTGCTTTGGCCAGGCAAGACAGGTTATTTCAAATTTCCAACAAAAAGGCAAACACCTTGCACTTCAGATCTGACATAACCAAAACTTTGCCAGGTTCTGCCGCAGTCAATATAGCAAACACAAAGTCCATTCTCCTCCAGCGGAGCTGATCTCAGTGAAAGCCAACACCAGAAGCTGGTTTTTCCGTCCTTGTTATCGTTTTTATCTCCACCACAGGTGCATGACCTAAGGAGACCACACTAGCACTAACAAGCCAAGAGCAACCTTTTCCGCTTCCTGCTAAAGAGTGGGCTGTTATTTTCCTGTCGCCCAAAGGACGACCGAATCTAGGTTTTCTTCCCCAAACCAAGGCATTACACATTTAAAAAAAAAAAACAACAAACAAAAACCAAGAATCAGTTTTATTTAAATGAAATGAAAGAAAGAAGTGAGGATTTTGGTTTTATTTGGGGGGGGTTTGAGATGAAAAGGGAAAAAAACAACTCTTCCCCACACCTTTAATAAAAGTCTTCTTAGACAAGGGGGGAAAGCGGGAATCCCTCGACGGGCAAGCCCAGCTCACATGGCTGCTGTCACACCTCAGCACCGGGCCACGCTCACAGCTGCTCCCCGGCATCAGCCCACAGCCCCGCTGGCGACCGGGGCTGTCACCAGGGCCACATGCCAAGGCCGGGCCACAGGCCGCACCTCCCAACCCACCCACGGCCCCAGCGGCACCCCCAGACCAGGCCAGGGCCATTCCCCTCACGGCAGGCCCCGGCCGTTCCCCTCACAGCAGCCCCTCGCTACCTGCTTGCTGTCCTGCCGGTGCCGCACCAGGCTCACCTCCCCGTAGCTGCCCTTCCCCACGGCTCGGAGGAAGCAGTAGGCGGCCAGGGGCATCCTCCCGCCGCCCGGGCCCGGTCAGTGCCCGGCGGCCGGGGCCCGCCCGCCCGGCAGCGCCTCCGCCGCTACCGCTGCCATAGAGATCCCCGCGGCGCCCCACGGCCATAGAGAGGACGCCGCAGCGGCGCGCAGGGCGGACCGCCGCGCGTCTCTATGGTTGCGAGCGCTTGGCGGCGCTTCGGCGGCCATTTTGGAAGCGGGTGAGGCGGCCATGTTAAGAGTGGGCAGGGAGGCTTGAGGGAGGTGCGAGGCTGGCTTTCCCGAGAAATAAAGCCGTCCCCTCAAAAACAGCGTCTGATGAAGATCCTTGGTGTGCTGTTCCGTGTGCTAAGCGCCGAGGAAGGGTGGGGACAGGGACACGGTGACAGTCCTGGGGACAGCACCACAACGGGGCCCACCACTGGTCCGTGCCCCCTGAGGCATGAGGTGGCTGGGGAGGCTTGGCAGAGTACAGCTGTGCTGCAGAGCCATCCTGTCACCTTTGCATGGGGCAGAGAATTGGTTAAAAAAGTTCTGGGCTGGCTTAAAAGAAGCTCCCGGACCTGTCCTCCTGCGTCCCTCACATGGGTGCGCACCTCAGACTGCAGGAAAAACAGGAAATACCCCAAATCCTGTAAACTTGAATATTTTCTTATCACTGAGCTTTTAACTCCCAGCCCTCAAAGTTTGTGTTTCATGCAACGGAGGAGATGAACCCAGTTAAAAAGATGAAGAGAGAATTAATGCTGTCAAGATAACAAAGAAAGCAGGCCTTGCAGCAGCGGGCTGAGTGGGTATCGATCGCGAAGATGAATAGGAAAGTATGTAATACGAAGTTTCTGGACTAGTCAGGGCACGCGTCAAATAATGATACCTAAATCAGATACTTGGGTGATATGCAGGTAGTTTTTGAAGAGGAGCATAAAAAGCTTTAAGAGACTACAAGCTCTGTTATGGCTGCAATAAATTTGAGCCATAGACAGCCTTTAAGACGGTATCAGAAAGATGACGGTTTCGTTTGGAAAAGAGGTGGATCTGGAGCAGAGATCAATCTCAGCTGCCTGTGCAGAAATGGCTGCTGAATTTGGAGATATTACATAGAAGAGACACTGAAATAGTCTGTAAATTCTGCAACAGCATTCTGCAGAGCATGCACATTCAAAATTCAGTATTTGATTTTTCCCAAATGCCTAATGTTTAATCCAACTTTTCACACTGGGTTATTTATTAACACTCAGTAAACAAAGAATTATATATTTATGTGTATCGTTCAGATTGGAACCTTACTTTTTTCAAAAATGGAAAACCATCTCTTGCTTTGTATTTTATTTTTGATTCCTGCTTTTGCGTCATCAGACTTTTTGGTAACACATATCAGAAACGTCAAGGTAAGTAATCGACCGTGTATGGGGCTCCCATTCCTCATAGATTAACTTCCTGCCATTTATCAACGTTTATCAGAGAGTTCATACAGTGCTGCCACCAGGAGCCTTTGTGTTCTCTGTTACCAGTGAACACAAGATCTGACCTGGGACTCAGGCTAGTTTACCTCTAATCAGCCTCAATTTTGAATCAGCTCTGAAGAAACTCTCCTCTCTCTCTTTTTAAAAGCATCACTTTCCTCTGTTTTCCCTGTCATCACCACATAATCATAAAATGTTTTAGCGGTCATATATTTAAATGCGTGAGACAATCAGTGCTGCCAGGGAACTTACTTTAGCACCTGTAAAGCAATGCAAGATATCAGTGAAAAGATGACTCCAAGAAGCAGAAAAGAGAGATATAACATGGCATCCAGATAAATATGTCCTCTATCCAAGTGAGATGGTAGGATTTTTCTCAAAAGCTTTGCATGTTAGCATAGCATGAAATAGACCTCTGTCCCTCAAAGGGGCCATTCTGGCTTTGGCTGTATCTCTACGTAAGGCAGTGCTTCCTGACGTTCTGCCCGATTTTCTTCAGTTAAGTTGCTGGCCGCTACTCCTCATCTCCATCAATTATTTTCCTCTCTCTCAGTAGTTACATACTATGTAAAAAAAAGTTACAGAGGGCAAATTGTAGGTTAGTAGGTAGAACAGGACAAAGCAATTTACAGTCAATTTCTGTTGACTGATGGTCTTTCGACTTTTTCTTTGAAAATCAGGATAACATACCTCACTTTTTAAAATCAGCTTAAGATTTATTACTGCAAATTGGAGATGCCCTGGATTATTTAACCATTATGTAGCCCAGATATGATGTAGCTTGTTCCTCCTGATTACCGTACTACCTGTTGCTCTCTGTATGTCTTGCAATGCTAACGCCGTTCTAAATGGAAAATAGCCAAATCTCAGTGTAGTGCTCCACCTGTACATGCAGAACACTACAAAAAAGAAGGTTGATTCTCCCAGTTTTGTTATATGCTTTATGCAAATATAGTTTGACTGAAATGGAGGAGGTTGCTGTGTAGTGTGAAGGTATCAGACCCCATCCCAGTCTTACCTCATTTGAGCAAGCAGTGTGCCAGTAAGGAGTGATGAGGCATGGCTGGAAGTCTGGCTGGCTGGCGACCTTCAAGCTGTCAAAGCTGCTTTTAAAGCTATGGTCAGGTAAACACAAATGGCAGGCTCCATTCTGCTGAAAATTGAACAAAAATCCAAATCAAAGATCCCCATGAGCACTTGTACGCCTCGTTCCTAGGCGTGCAGCTACTAAGGGTGGGGAAGTTTTTTCTAGATTAAAACCTACCCCTAGAAATACATAGTCAAAGCATTCATAGCGATGATACAGCCTTCCTTTTATGGCCCTCTCATTTTGGCAGCAGTGAGACTCCTACATGGCTCACAAGGAAGTTTAGTTTTCATAGCTAAGCTGCATTATCATCTCTTCTCTGTGATTTTCAATTACCATCACTTGATATGATGTTGCTGTAGATCTGGAAATAATTTTCATGCCTTATTTTTTTCTATGTAGTACTTAGGGATATAAGCAAATACCTCATTCAGTGTTGTGAATTCCCAGAGGTCACCTCAAGTTGACTGCACAGTCTTTGCTGAATTGTTTGGTCATGCTGTGGTTTAGCTTCCCAAGCTGTAAAATCAGGGCTTCTTTCAGCAAGTACTGTAACGGGAGCCCTCTTTTCCCTTCCTATTTTCTTGGGAGTTCAAATTTCCTTTTTCCTGTGCTTTTCCTCTCCAATTTCTACACATTTTTTTTGCACCTATATGCTTTGTTGTGGCCACAGCGAAAACAGTATTAAACAAAAGCAGCATTTGTTACTTTTTTGCAACAACAACAAAAATAGTAATTGGTACAACTGGCAAATATGTGGAAACACTACAGAAACATTTTATCAAGTAACTATAATTACAAAGGGTAAAGGATATTAAAATCTCAATTTGGTCTGGAAGTACATACCATATTTTTTAATGGGACACTATCACTTTCTGCCCACATAACTTAAAATGACCTTGACGTTAGTGAGGTCTCTGGCTACCTCCAAGTGAATCATCAAGAATAAAAAAAAAACCAACAAAAACCACAGAATCACCGAATCATCTAATCCACTGCCCACGGCAAATCAGGGTCAGCTGCAGCAGATAGCCCAGGACAATGTCCAGCTGGGCTTCAGTATTGAAGATCAGACGAAGTACAAAGCAACTAATACTTTTCACCTGGAGATTTTTTTGTATTTTCTTTTTCAATGAAAATGGCAGAATACTCTCCAAATTACTTACAGAATCAGAAAAGAAGTCTTTCATAACTACTGTAGAACCCATAATTCTGTTAAAAAATGGGCACGACAGCAATTCTGTAAAAATTAAATGCAGGTAATCTTTTAATTTAGGAGGTAGCGGTCAGAATTTCAGAATTTCTAACTAAAGAACTCATTTTTGTAGGTGTTTTTTTTTTTAATTTTATTTATTCTTAAACTGCTTGGTAATTCCACTTTAAGGAAAAGTTTGTACCAAACAAACTGACATTTCTGTGACTTCCCACTTTTTGTTTCCCAGGGTCTATACCTCAGTTCATGTTTTGTAAAGGGAAAATGATTAGCTGTAACAAGAGTATAGATATAGGAAAGATAATTTCAGTTTTGCAAAGGAAGGATTTGAATTGGTGTGTACTCTACACAGTTGTGAAGCAGGAGACACGTACACACTGAAATCACGTGTGTGGCAGTAACAGTTTGAAAGATGAACCTAGAGAAATGTACACACACTTTTTGTGTGTACTTACATTAGTTAGAAAGCCTCCCCCCCAAAAGCCTTGCATTACCATAGATTTAATACAGTGTCTTGAAAAAACCTCCCAAATAAACAAAAATAACGCTCTGCATCTCAGTTTCCAACCTGTAAAACTCCTAAATGTGAAAGGCAGCAAAAGCCATAAATGTACCTGAGATGTATATCTGTTTTGATAGTTAATTGTGTCTTTACCCCTGTATTTGGTGGAGCAGGCAAACACGCTTGCACAAATTGTGACTCGTGAGGCTCTCAGAGCCAAAAGAGATAAGGGATTTGCAGCCGAGCTTACGGGAATTGAGTTACACAAGCTGTTATTTTACTATGATTCAGTATGTTTGAGGCCTGTTCTCTCTTTCAGAAGAGAGCACGTGGTATTTTTGTAGAGCTTCTGATATTTGCACCTACTCTGGGAGCAAATATGCCAAAAAAAATCCATAACAGCTTTTTTTTTTCCCTCCATGCAGCCTTCCATAGCGACGGCCTCTCCTCCCTGTAGGCCTGCTGAATTACCATCTTACCCATTCATGTTAGAATGAGAGGCTGTTGGGCTGAAACAGGAGCAAAATACAAAATCAGCAACATTCAAAGTTTAACTTCTCTTTCAAACCCACAGTATTTGAGATGCACTAACATCAGATGATAACCAAAAGAGTCACCAAAACTGGGAATGCTATAAGCAGAATAATTATACCTTCCTCAGATGCCTTACTTGCTCTTCCCTCAAATTTACTTCAGTTTACTAATGAGGACCTTTCTCAAGCCTTCCTTCTCCCAACCAACTTCTTTTGACTTGGAAGCAGAAGACAACTACATAGGTGCTAAGTGATTTATTTCTAAATGCAGCTTTCCTACCTTAGTCATGATTTTTTTTTCCTTATTCTTTTTCTCTTTACAGAAGCGAAATGCCGATAATGACTTGGTGAGTAAGGCTTGGTTTTGGTCGGGCTACTGAGAAAGATTTATAGTGAAAAGAATATTCTTGCTGCGTTCACAACATGCTTCTGTGAGTCCAGTCTGAGCCAATGGGTATTTCTGAGTGTGTGTGACAAGGGGAGTAGCCCAGGGTTGCTGGGTTTAGGCAGCAGGACTAACTAGGCAGTTCCTTTCCAAGCTCTGATGGAAACTCCTGGACAAGGAAAGAGAATGAACAAATTATTTTTAACCTTGTATTTGAATAAATACCAAAGTTGTTTGAAGTCAGTTCTGTATCTCTAACAGACATCTATCCTATACTGGTTTTATTTTTACTTTTATTTTATGTCATAGCTATTTCTAAGGAAGGCAAGAGACCTCATCTCTGATGCCAATTCCACTTGGCTCCTGGACTCCACCAATGCTTAAATGCTTTGATTGTCTGGGGACCTTAATCAACCGGTCAGAGATCAGGCCAACCATAAAAATGCTAAGATTCTTTCCGGTGCTGGTTTTGCTGCAAGAAGCAGACCTTGTTGTGGAGTTGCCTAAGGAGTGACATCTGTTGTTACCTATGCTCACATATAGTTTCCAGCATCCTTATAGCTGAGCATTCAAAGAAAATAGGTATTGCCTTACCCATTTCCTTGTTTAAAGAAGAATGAACCCCAGTTGCGAGGAAGTTGAGAATAATATATAATGGAATTTGAGCCATCTGGAATTGTTTAGGTCTATTTTTAAACAAGATGACTACTCTAGGAGCCATTCACTCAGCTGATAGTCACTAATACAGTGAGGCAGCAGTAAGTTGTTGTGCTCTTTGACTAATCACAAACAGAAGTCACAATCTCAGTAGAGAAAAAACCTGATTCTTATAATGGCAGTATCTTTGCCGTGGAAGTAGTATTTTGTTAAAGAGGCTACAGTTACAACGCGTAGAACAGCACCAGGATGGCAGTGTGATAGATATCCAAGGAAACACAGCTGTGCTCCACTTCTTATGATTAGGTTTTTCCTGTTTTGCTTTGGAGTGATAAAATGCCCTGCCTTGGTTTCTTTTTAAAAATACAATTACGGCCAATTAACACAGACATCAGTGTAACAGCTAGCTCTTTCTTCTTTTTTTCTTTTTTATTTTTCGATCTACAGGTTGTCAATGGGATAGAAATCTATAGCATGAAAATTGATAGTAAAGTAACTTCCCGATTTGCCCACAATGTCATTACCAGTCGAGCCGTCAATCGTGGAAATGTGCCCAAAGAAGTCTTCTTTGATGTTGAACTCCCTAAGACAGCCTTCATTACCAACTTCAGCATGTGTGTAATCTTTACAATACTGTTAGAGAAGACTAAAAACCTGTGGAAATGCAACTGGGAGAAACAACCCAAATGTTCGTTTTTACTTTGCCATTTTGACAGATTTCTAAGTGCCTCCTGGGTAATTTTCTGGTACAATTAACTTAACATGCAAGATACACGGAGAAAGGCAAACATTGGTACATCTACAGAAAAGATGACTGATTTTCAATTATTTCTATTCATCAACATGGACCGTAAGGAATGGGGGATCATCTCTGGAGATCCATTCACCTTTTCAGAAATGCTTCGTACTTACTCTGGTATTATCAAACCAGAAGAAGTTCCATTACTTAATTTCCCTGATGGCATTATAGCTTAATTTATCTTTTCCTTTAAAAACCATATTTGAATGAAAGGCAGGCAATAAAATTACTCCTTTACATTTTTACCTTTAGTTGCACTAATACGCAATTCTCACACCATTATGAGGTTTAATTCAGTTTAAACACATCCATCTCTGCTAATCGCACTATGCCTGTTTTATTTTCAATGAAAAGAAACAGTAGCTTTTAGGGCACGACTACTCATAATGCACGCTAGAACTTTTATGACAGGATGAGATGGAACCCCTCTGAGAAATGCCTGTTCAATGGCGTGAGGAGTCTCAGGATGAAATGTTCACTGTAGACAGCTACATTTGGGCAGATGAGTCTCAATCAGAGAGTCACCTTGCCATTGTATGAGATAAGATGGTCAAGCTGCTGCAGCGTAGGAATACGGCAGTTTGAAGTAGTGTTGCTGTCACCCCAGTTTTGATCTAATTCATTTTCAAAGTAAAAATTAGTTTAGGTTCTTTTAAGATAGTAAGCACAAAGCTCTTCATTCTTGCTAAGTTCACTGAGAAGACTAACTTCAGTGCAAATGCTCAAATCTTGGCAATATCAGATTCCTCAGAGTGCTTTTTAGCAAACCAATCAATAAACAGAGCATTGCCTACAATAAATTTTCATGTATCAGTGCAAATCACTCAGCTAAACTAGGACTTTTTCATCTGCAGGACAATTGATGGTGTCACTTATCCTGGAACTATAAAGGAAAAAGAAGTGGCAAAAAAGCAATACGAGAAGGCTGTTTCAAAGGGACAGACTGCTGGTCTTGTCAAGTAAGAACGATGCCTTGTGTGGCTTCCACACCATCATCTCATAGCAAGTCATGAGGTTGCAAAGACTGTTCTGGCATATTTCTGAAGTGTTTTTTTCTTTACAGGACCATAAAACAATCATTAAGTTAGAGTTATTGTAGTGTAAATTATAAAAAGAAAATAGAACTTCTGATTACACAGGCAGTATCTGCAATTATGAAAAGACTGTTTCTGCAACTTTCACTGACTTTGTATGACCTGTTCCTGGGATTAAGCTCACTGGGAAACTTGGATAAAGTCTACAGTTTGAATATGATTTTAGCAATAGACCAAAAATCCCATCCTTGTTTTACGCCTTTTTGAAAATCATACTCCACCAACCCCAAACAGTAAGTACTGAGAAAGAGGATAAAGGTATTCTTTTTCTTACCCACTTAAATGCAGAGCTTCAGGAAGAAAAACAGAAAAATTCACCGTTTCAGTCAACATTGCAGCAGCCAGTAAAGTCACTTTTGAACTCACATATGAAGAACTGCTGAAGAGACAGTTTGGAAAATATGAGATGTTCATCAAAGTAAAACCGAAGCAGCTTGTCAAAGATTTTGAGGTAAACTGTATCAAATTAGTCTATAATGTAAGAGACGATGAAATTCTGTAAATCTGTTGACAGCAGAGTGCCATGGTCATTGCCATTGCATCACAGGTGAGCTAGAGCCCATGATAATATTTCTAACGACTCACATGTGGAGTCCACACCAGTATGCTTTAGTGCAGGTTTTTATTTGTAAGACTGACAAATTGGCTCAGCGACTAAGCCTCCAAAAGAAACGATGTATGGAAACCTGAAAAAGCCATTACGATGTCTTGGGGTAAAACAAAACACTAATTGCTTTTATAAATGCCTTTATAGCATAAACTATACCTTTCTCACACCAACATGAAACAACCTCATCTTAAATTACAGTGATACGTATCTTGTATCCTAGAATACCGTAGCTTTTGTATGCCAAACTTGTCTTTAATCACTCTTTTCTGCCTAAAACCCAGCTCTATGGAAAATGTTTTCTCCTTTGTATGCCCAGAAAATATGTGTAAAAATCCTTACAGAACTCAGCATCTATAAGAGTTTATGCAGCATTATTTTAAATGCACTATGACAGAAGGCATACTGAAATATAGGTCGAAGTTGGGCACAACTCACAGCTAATGGTTGGGTTATATTTTTCAAGGACTTGAGTATTTACTGACATTTTACAAAATTCCAGTGTCTGGCTTTCAAACAAGTTATATTTCTATTAAGGTCCATTTGTTTCTAGCTTTGTTTTAAACTTCATATATAATTATAAGTTGATCTATATCAATATATATTGATATAAGTGACTGATATATATATAATTGATATAAATTGTATATATTGATATAAGTTGACATACTGTGGGGTAATCAATGACAATGATTTTTCAATTAATATTTCAGATTGAAGTAAATATCTTTGAGCCCCAGGGTATCACTGACCTGGAAGCAGAAGGAACATTCATCACCAATGATCTACAAAACGTCATAAAGAAAACATTTTCAGACAAAAAGGTACAATGACTACTGCATTCACAATTTATTTATTACAGTTATAATTCTGAAATAATAGTGTCAGTGCAAAAGTGCTGTAGTGGCTAGCAATGGAAATGAGAAGAGAAAATGCAGTAAAGGCTTGTCTGTGCAAATGAGCTCTGAATCCCAAGCGAGCAAGGTGAAGGCCATCTCCATACAGCTGAGAAGCCACGTAGCTGTTAGCATGGTACAGTACCCAAACCAGTAGGCCTTGTCCCACAGCAGCAGCTGCAAACCCGGCTACCAATAGGACTATTTCTTACAGAACTGAGTCAGCAACAAGTCGTTTTCTCATGTATGGAGGTGGCAGAATTCCTAAGACATAGACTGCCCGACAGGCAAAGATGTCATTCAGAGTGGAGAGCTGAACCAAGGAAGATGGGGAAGTGAACATATGAAGCAAGTTCTAGTTAGCAGCCTTCACATACTAGTTACCTATCAATAAGTACATGAATACATATGGCTAGAAGCTAGTACCTAACCTGATAATAGAGATTATTCTCATGTCTGTTAATATAACATAGTTTTACCAAAATGCAACCTTTGTGTTCTGTGGAAAATTTTCAGCTATTAAGGTTGAGATCTAATGAAGGCTTTTCTTTTCAGGCGCACATCTCTTTTAAGCCAACTCTTGATCAGCAGCGAACCTGTGCAAATTGCTCACAGTCTCTCTTGGATGGGGATTTTATTGTAAAGTATGACGTGAAGAGAACAACTCCAGATAACTTGCAGGTAAATCTGACAGCTGGAAACTTTGAACTGTTGAACAGCTTAAGCTTGCATAGGAAAGGTCAGGGAGCAGCAAGGGCCAGCGAGTCCCTAAAGGACAGGCCCCTGAGTGTGACAGCACAGGGGCTTCACCAGCCACCAGCCCATTCCCCACAGTACCTGAGCAAGGCAGACCCAGAGATGGTTGTCACATTCAGCTGGGAGTTCAGGTCATCAGGCAAGGTTGTGGTGATGAGGCAGCCCAAGATCAAGGTGGGAAGTCAGTCTGCAGTCAGACGGGTGGAGTCCATGGACAGGAACAGGTCTGGCTGTGATACAGCTGGAGACAGTTGTTCTTACAGTGTAGCTCAGGCAGGACTTGTGCTAAAATGAAGCTCCTGGGCTGATGGAGAGAGGTGAGACTGGTCAGGGCCATTAAAGCCTATTAATCCACTTACAAGCTAGACACTAAATAGAAGTAATTTTGTCTTTATCCATTCTATCTTTATAATATACAAAAGTTTTGGGGGTTTCTTGGTTTGTTTGTTTACATTTTATTTTTCAGATTGTCAATGGCTACTTTGTACACTTCTTTGCACCAACAAATCTTCCAAAGTTGCCCAAGAATGTTATTTTTGTAATAGATATTAGTGGCTCAATGGCTGGAAGAGAAATAGCACAGGTGAGTTATGACATTGCTATAAAGTCCAAATGGAAAAGCCTCTGTTGTGATGGAAGGGACGTGGTGGCTTACAGTGCATATGTGCTGCTTAAGCTATACCAAGTAGTTTTATCCTGTAACCTCTCTCATGCTTGGTACCATAAGTACTGGTTTGAAGTTTTACTGTAGAACAAAATTCTATACATTTAGGTTATATCTACTTACTTATCACAGAATGATACAGGGTTGGAAGGGACCTCTGGAGATCATGTAGTCCAACCCCCTGCCAAAGCAGGGCCTCCTAAAGGAGGTTGCACAGCAACGTGTCCAGGTGGGTTTTGAATGTCTCCAGAGATGGAGACTCCACCACCTCTCTGGGCAGCCTGTTCCAGGGCTCTGCCACCCTCAAAGAGAAAAAGTTCCTCCTCATCTTTAGATGGAACTTCTTATGTACAAGTTTGTGCCCATTTCTTCTTGTCCTGTCACTGGGCACCACTGAAAAAAGCCCGGCCCCATCCTCTTGACACCCACCCTTTAAGTATTTATATGAGTTGATCAGATCCCCCCCTCATCCTTCTCTTCTCCAGACTAAACAGACCCAAGTCCCTCAGCCTTTCCTCAGAAGAGAGGTGTTCCAGGCCCCTAATCACCTTTGTAGCCCGCTGCTGTACCCTCTTCAACTTGTAAATGTTACTAGTTCAAAACTCTTAATATCAACATTTCCTGAGAGCTCTGTCATGTGCACTGGGCAGTTCCAAAATTAAAATGTTCATGCAGTACTTTGTGCATTATCTATATTGTTCATTCTGTCTTCCCTGGGAAGCAGCAGCTCTTCTTATAGTGAGGACTCCTCATTCTGAGCTAAGGCTCAGAATTTTCAGGTTTTGGTGCTGCATGAAAGTATCTGTGCTTGCTCGCATATGAGCTTCTCCACCAACCTGTAGCCAACCATTTCCCATCGCTCTCACCTTGCCGTGCCAGCTTCCCGCAGCGTCAGCAACAGTCCATGATGGAGACCTGATTTTCCTCTTGGCTGCAAGGATTTACCAGATATGATTGCAACTGGCTGACTTCACTGGAGTTACTCTGAAATACACACTGTGTAAAAGTTAAAAATACCCGAATGCTGAGAGATGACTCGTGTGAAACCTGTAAGCACCTATTTTGGTGAATGTTGAACCATACATTTAAATCTCTTTGTCTTCTAGACAAGAGAAGCACTTCTAAAAATCTTAGATGACATCAAAGAAGATGACTTCTTCAATTTCATACTGTTTGGTAGTGAAGTACGCACCTGGAGAGAAACGTTAATCAAGGCCACTCCTGAGAATTTGGATGAAGCAAGGAAGTTTGTTCAGGGCATTACCACTGAAGGCAGTAAGTACTTCACTGGACTTGCCAATAGGTCACTGTGTGAGATAATTTATCAATTCAGTCTGTGAACACAATGCTACAGCTTTTTTAAAATTTATTTTATTACTGATGAGACACTCCTAAAGTTTAAATTTACTGAGAACGTGACATCTACTTTTCCTTGTATTTCCAAAGTCCAGGTAAATCCCCCTGCTTGCAAACCCAAATCTTTCATTTTCATATTTTATGAAAATATGGAAAAAATGGGCCTTTACTTTGTCTGTGCTGGAACCAAATTTCTATGCCTACCTTGCAGTGACGAATTTACACGGCGGTATAATGAGGGGAATTGATATGCTGAATGCTGCTCATGAAGGAAACCTTGTGCCCAAGAGAAGTGCTTCTATAATTATCATGTTAACAGATGGCCAACCAAACGTAGGTAAGTTTGCGTTGGATGGAATAATAGAGTGAATTAGCTACTAAAAAACCGCTCAGTTAAAATTGGCCTCCATCTTTGACTCCCAGATGTTTTAATTTTTTAAATGTTACTATGACAGCACCATACTATTAAAACAAGTTTTTGATAATGCCTCCTAAGAGATCTGAATGTGACCGGCCACATTTCATTTTGTGGTAATTTTATCTATATATGAAGAAAACTCAAACCTTTTCTGGTTCGATGCAGGCATATCAAATACTGAGGACATTCAGGCACATGTAAAAAAAGCCATAGAAGGAAAATATCCTTTATACAATCTTGGGTTTGGCTATGGTGTTGACTACAGCTTCTTGGAGAAGATGGCGCTGGAGAATAAAGGACTGGCCCGTCGGATTTATCCTGACTCTGATGCAGCTTTACAGCTTCAGGTACCGTAATCACCACTTAAATTAGGTGAGATACACATTAATTCAGATAACCATATAGATATTCCTATTTTGAAGTAGTCAAAATCCCTAAGTGTAATCTGATACTGAGATACTCAAGAGTCTGCTGTAGTCAGAGTATCGGTTGCATTTAATTTTCCCCTTCCCTTATATAAGCAGAAAGTGGAAGGAGAGTAAAAGGGAAATAGTGTGGGGTACGGAAGAGGGTTCAAAACTTGGCATAGGGTGACACAAGTCACGGTTCTGAAGGACACTTTTGTGTGCAGCAAAATTGCTGCAGTTGTTATATCTCCCACACCTCACAGATCATGTAGTTAATGTCATGTCAAGGGAAAAAAAGGATGACAGAGCATAAAGGCTCTAGGTGTTCTGTCTTTAGGAACTTACTGGAAAGTGCGTGCATCTTACCGTGCTTCTGAAGGATTTTATACTTGTCACCTTCATGAGAACAGGTACAGGCAGTACAGAGTTGATCTTTTTTAGTTCTCGCATTCCAATAGCGGCCATTCAAAAAACTCATCAAAGAATTTAGATACTGGATTTCATTGCAAGCTCTGCCAAAATCAAATACCTAGGCTCCTTTGGCTTATGTTATCAGTTCTATCAAACGGAGGGGAGTTTGGGGTCCCTCTTGATTAACATTGATGGAACTCATCATACACAGCATGTTCTCAGGTATTTTTCCTTTCTTTCCGTGAGACCAAAGAGTTGTATGTCCTTTCTCATTTCCATTATTTATAGATTTGTACTCTGAGATTTAACTGAATATTTAAATGTTTTTTCTAGAATACATTTTAGTTTTCATTGCTGAAATAACAGGGTATTTCTGGGTGCAGGTCCAGGTCCACCTATGAATTAAAAGAACAATGTTAGTTAAATGTTAGCTAAATGTTTTCCTTTTTTTTTTTTTCCTGTCCTGTAGGGGTTTTATGATGAGGTGTCAAATCCCATGCTCACAGATGTGGAATTAAACTACCCAGAAAATGAAATATCAGACCTAACTAAAAACAGTTTTAAGCATTTCTATGATGGGTCTGAGATTGTGGTGGCTGGGCGCTTTATAGACAACAACCAGAACAGTTTGACTGTAGATGTGAGAGGTG
Source organism: Arenaria interpres (assembly GCA_013399435.1). Classification (NCBI taxonomy): domain Eukaryota; kingdom Metazoa; phylum Chordata; class Aves; order Charadriiformes; family Scolopacidae; genus Arenaria; species Arenaria interpres. The sequence goes on along the minus strand of VXAK01014490.1, from coordinate 83,851 downwards.
AAGGTGTAAGTATGGATTTCTTTGACTTAAGGTACACAAAATGTCTGAATGTTCAAAGCTGGCAATATGTAAAATATTTACTGGTCTTTCTTTACCTCAGTGACAGGATGTGTTACTGCGTGTGTGAGAAACTAAATGTGCCAAAGTCATTGCTTTTAAAACTGCAAGTTACTTGCCTAACTCGGTCAGGTGTACTAGGGGGTGTCTGGAACAACTTTGTGCTGTGTGACTGGATTAGCTTTGCTAACAGATATAAATATATTTTTTTTTTAAGTTTAGTCTGTAAATACCCCAACTGGTTCTTTCGGGAGGCAAATGTTCAGTGTTCACAGATGCTAGTCTTCTCTGGGTGAAGAAAACTGATGGATAAGATCAGGTCCCTTCCAACCCAAACCATTCTATGATAAGGCAGCCGAATATTCAAAATTCTTTCCTCTTAAAATAGGTGTCTACTGCTAATATGAACCAAGTGATCTAAATATCTCTCCAGATCTGGATTCTTAAAAGTATGTGCCCCTGATACTCAAAAAACACAACAAAAACATAGTATAGATCATGTTATCATAAATACTGTGAACTGATATATGAACCATATATGCACTATGCACTAAATATTACTATTATTAAATATATTATATGAAATTAGGTATATTTCAAATACAAATAATGTGTTATTAGTCAGTTAGCCAGCATATCTGCTTGAAGAGGTTCCTGAATGAAATTGGCATCATCAAAGTTCTTTAAATCCTGAGTACCCAAATTCTAATGAACAAAAATGCCAGGTGAATTTGGAAACCGCATGATATCCTACAGCATACTCGATGAACCTTCACAGAAGCAATGGAACAAAGATCCTGATACAACACTGACAAGTTCCTGGGCAAGTGCTGTGTAGGACCAGACTCTTTTTCAATTTAGTAAGATTTTCAGATGTGAAGGTCTTGATTTTGGGAGGTTCTGGAATTCCCTGGCTATTTATGATGCAGAGCAGTTTCCTTACTCCTAACAGGCAAACGACGCCCTGTCATATACTACAAAACAAGATGCTGAGCAAACAACTAAAGCTTTCCAGGAACAAGAATACATATTTGGAGAGTACATTGAAAGGCTCTGGGCTTATCTCACCATTGAACAACTCCTGGAAAAACGGTAATTATATCTAGAATAATATCTTTGCTATGAACCCATTAAGCCATTTGAGTGGAGCAACTTCTAGGATGTGAAGCTCAAATTCACATCACACTGAGGTGTCAGTGGGAGAGCGTAAAAAACAGTAAGGAAAATCCCCCAACATATTCTCCTCCCCAACCTCAGAATTCCTATTTCAGGTTGCAAATTAAACAACTTTAAATTATTGAAAATATAAAGTACAGTTTTACCTTTTTCTTGGATAGCCAGTGGACTCAGAAGTGCTCTTAGACTGTAACAAATATTCCTTATTGGTAAATTAGCTGCAGAGAAATTACTTCACTTTAGAGAAAAATATTTAATCCAGAGCTCAGTGAGTAATTTAGCAATCAGTGATGCCAGGAGTCTCTACCTGTATTCAGGCTTGCAGCTACAGGAGAAGAAAAGGAGAATCTTACAGCCGAGGCCCTGGATCTCTCACTAAAATACAAGTTTGTAACACCACTGACATCCATGGTGGTAACAAAGCCAGAAGAAAATGACAATCAAGATGGAATTGCTGATAAACCCATTGAAGGTATGGACATTTTCACAATTTCACTTTATTTGAGAAGCCAAGTGTTCCTTTGACTTTCCCGTAAAGGAAGGGTTTTGTGTGGGCACAAGTTTAAACATGTATCTGAAAAATCTACTTTCCAAATCTGGTGTACAGTTTATGCAAAATTACTTTTCCATTGTAAAGCTCATTTCCATCAAACCATCCTTCATTACTAAATCATACAGGGAAAACACTATAAATTCAAAATAAATGTATTTTAAGCTGAATATATAAACTATTACATCAAAAAAACCACCCCCAAACCCAACAAGCATTTCTGATTTAATAATCCAGCTAGATTCAGTTTAGTTCGCATCACTTTCTATTTTTCTACATTCTTCAGCTTAGGAGTAGATATAGTAACATCTTTCTACATGAAAGGGGAAAAGTATGAGATCTTCCTCATGCAGGATATAACAGGTTGTAAAAAGATGGAGATTGTATCTGTAAAACACAGTATTCAAATATATTGCAGAAAGAGAAGCAATTACATTGAGAGCACACAATTTGTTCTCAACTCCTCTGATACTCGGGCTAATTATTAACTCCTTGCTCAGTAAAACACTGTGCTTTGGTACAGTTCAGCCTCTGCGTTTAACCTGTGTGAAACCTCTTCAGCAAAATAAGGCAAATGCTACCCACCCAGTGCACCCCAAAGCCACCCTGTCCTCACCTCTGTGTGGTGTTCAGGCCATCCTCATCTCTCCCTCCTTCAACAGGTCTGGCAAACCTCCTGTAGGGCTTTTCAATCTCTTCTATAAGCATTCATTATTTTTTCCCCAAACTTTTCCTTAGTGTCCCTAAAAGTTCCTCCCAGGCTCTGTGCAAGCTCTCTGCTGGCTTCTAGATGAAAAACTTTCTTATCTCCTGAATTTGGCACGGTAACTTAAGACATTTGAGCATAATAGAGATGCTTACTGGAGGTTAGTGGCTTTTTCCTTCAACAGGACTAAGTCCTGCAACCAATTAATTGCTAACTGCCTTCAATTAGCTTCAACAGGACTAAGTCCTGCAACCAATTAATTGCTAACTGCCTTCAATTCTGAATAATTCTTCAGGTATTCTGCTGATAAAATTTTTGCGTTGTTTTTCATAACTATCATAATGACACTAACATAAAACCACTTCATTCTTAATTTAACATTCAAGTCACTATTCAGCATGATGACTTTAAAGTTTACAGCTGGACTCCATAAGATGGAAAAACTTACGTAAACATCTGACAGAAGTAGCATCCACTCAGAGTGATCTTCAGCTCTTTGCTTTCCCTTTCCAGGTACTTGTAGTACAAAGGCCCTTTTCTGAACCTCTTTCCAAGTAAATCCTCTTTGTATATAGAAAGTATGGAGCTGTAATAGCAGAAAATACTCAAAACACTGCTGCTGTGTAAGAAAATAATTTGTACACACCCTAGATTCTGGATTCACAAATAGGATTCCTGAACTGTCCAGTCAGTGTTAATAGAACGATGCAAATGCCTTGAAAACCGCAAGGGAGTAAAACCAATAAGGAACATTTGGCAATGTGAAAACAGAATAACAATAAAACAATTACTAATAGTTCTCTTGTCATATGCATAATTAATTGCAGTTTTGCTGCCCCACATAACAGCTTTTTACTTTTAGCATGTTTGTGTTTGATCTACAAATACTGAGTTGCATCATTGGGAAGAAATGGAATTGTGAAATACTGAAGATACCTGGCTGAATTGTCAAACAGTTTTTAATTTGTTTTCTTAGCGTATGTTTTAACAGGGTGAGAATCCTTTCTGTTTAACCATACAACTGAAACAGTGAATTTCTCTTTTTCTTCCTTTTACTTCTTACCTGCCCGTGGTGACAGCTGAAGGTATGTACCTTTCTTATGAAATTTAGTTAATATTTTTAACCATTAGAGATGGATTTCCTGCATCACTTACTTTATCTAGGATGCAATAGTTTCATAGAATTCTTGGTGAACAAATCAAGACTGTGTTATAACTAGATTAAAAACTTTTCAGCTGGAAAAAAATTGGAAATACCATTTTCAGTGTGGTTCCTCCTAGCTCTGGTAATTGCAGCACCCCACCATCACCAAATTCAGACCGAGTACGAGTCAGTTGCTTCGCGGGGTTAGCGCTGTTCACTCCCAGGTACCGGTGCGTAGCAGAGTCTCTCATGCAGAGATGGCTTCACTCATGCTGTCATTGCCACTTCCGAGAAATCGGAGAAGAACAGGTTGTCCCAGCCCCTTACAGAGCAAACCACCTGCCTGTGGAGAAATAATGTTTTTGCTGAAAACTAGGGAGTGCTTTCTGCCTGCTCATGACATTTGCTGTGTTGCAGTACTAAATTAACTCCTTTGACTAAATTTTTCTTTAAATATTTAGAAATTTACACATAATTACAAGATTTTGGAGTTGGTTTTGGTGGAAAGAAGTGGGAGAGATTGTTTTTCATTCTTTCTAGCCTCTAAAATAACATTTTGTTTCATTCACAGCACAGGGTGGCACAGCTGTTATGCTGGGTAAGTCATTAGCTCAAGTTTCTGAATGAAGCAGCATCTGTCAAAGGAAATCGGTTCAGACAACTGAAATTACTGGAGCGATAGAAACTGCCTTTTCTGGGTTTACAACTGAATTTTAACAAATACTACCAAATTCTGCTCACTGCTAAAATGTTGCTCGCTGCTAAAAACACACTTAAAGGTTGAACAATACCAGATGGAAAAGTTTGAGCTAAATAGCTCTTAAGGAGTAAGTGCCAGTTCATCAAACCACGATTTTTTCCTGAAAGCTGTTTCCCAGGAGCAGAGAATAGACTTGCATTTGCATCTCCTTTGGAACTTTATAAAGCCAGGGACTATGATGTCAGCATCTCAGGCTAAATTAATATGCTCAGTTACTTATACAAAAAGAAACTGTTTTATTCAAGAGAGAGAGAGCAACTGACCCTCCAGATTGCTGGCTGGGCAATCCTAGAAATGGTAGAGTTAGGTTTAAGTTTTTGCTCTGGAGATTAGTCTCAGTTCCCTTTCTCAATCTCTGTTAAGTTTTCTCAAGTCTTCATTGAAAAGACTTAGCTTCATTCTGGAAGAAAACAAATGTCAAAACCTCAAAGGCTGTCAATGGATGATGTTGCCTTCACTTGCTGATAGACAGCTTAATCCTTAAGTCTGAGACATTTGTGTCCTACAGATACGTTACTTGGGCTGTGGAAACCCTCAAAGGAATTTAGATGACAGGTGAAATCTATCCCAGTCGTGAAGCTTTGCTTGATCCAAAAGGGGCACAAACTGTCATTCCATGGACTATATGCCGTAAAAACTAGGATGGAATTAGCAATTTACCCAGCATATTAACTTCTTGACATTTTACATGTACTGTGCAGATAGTGTGTAAAGATTCCGCTTTGATGGGAGTTTTTCCTAACTTTTTTTTTTTTTTTTTAATTTACACTCTACAGCTCCACAATTCTCTTACCAATATAACGCACACCCCACATGGTACACTAGCGGTGAGTACTTTGAGTAGTGTCTGCTTTGTAGAAGAATAGAAGAGAGGGTATTTAAGACTAAAATGCACCATTCTTCTGAGCCTTTTAGGTAATTCCTTCCTGCAAAAGCAGCCATTTTTTATTTCCAATGGGCTAGTATTTTAATTATACATCTCTAAATGTTTTTTAAAGATCAAGTCACTGAGATTATTTACGGCCACTTTCTTAGTCCTCCTTCCCATTGCGAGACTTCGTGTTGGTAACTTACTAGTCTCTATTCAAGTGACCTTCCTGCCCTCAGTAATACTTCCATGGCCCTCAGAGAGCAGTTAGAGTGGCCCTCCTGAACCTACAATCCATGTGCCAAATTTTGCAGTGGTCAAGAGACACAGGATATGTATCATGTACCTGGGAAAGATGAGGGGAAAAAGCACGTTGTTCACTTTGGGAAGATGGCAGCAGCTTCTCTGAGACCCCACCACTCCTTTGGAGGATGGGCTGGACTAAGCTGGGCATACATTTTGCGCAGGGACCAGTTCCTGCTGGTCCCCAGCATCAGCAATTCCATTGCCACAACGTTACGTGGTCATGCAGGATGTTGAACCTGTGTATCGCTATGCACATACCAGGGATTTGCCTTTACAGTTGATGGAGATCCACACTTCATTATATCGGTGCCACAGAAAGATGATGCCATTTGTTTCAATATCAATGAAAACCCGGGTGCTGTGTTGAATTTAATAAAAGACCCAGTTACAGGTGAGTGTTTAATTTTTTTAAATACAGTAAATCAGGATATTTGTAACAAAATGTCTTATGTTTAAAGGCTATTTCTCTCTTTTATACTATGTAAGCTTTTTTCCCAGCAAAGTTAGTAGGAGTTACTGTAGTGTGACAGGGTACTCTTCCCATGGCTGTGTTTTCACTTCTTGGAGCAAAATTAACTTTTAAACTCTGTTTGAAAGCCACCGTTGGGAGCTGAGATCCATAGCTTGTCTTGGTGAGTAGTGGTGCAAGCAATGAAATAATCCTTGGGTTGCCAGTTCATGGAATGCCTGGTAAAGAGAGACCGATGGCACACAGCCTTTTGTGCCCATCACAGACTCTTTGTGCTCCAGGAAATATTTAACTTTTCTGTATAAAGTGATTGTTGTCTTTGCGGAAATCCACACGGCAGTCCTCAGAGCTTTATTCTACCTTGGCATAAACACACACAAGTAATTCTGATCTGTTTTTCAACTCTTCTTTGTTTCCTTGAGTTAAATTTCCATTACGCTCCTTGACATCAGTTGATCAGGTCCTATCTATAAACCAAAACTTGATGTTTCCTTTTATATTAGGCATCACAATCAATGGAGAACTCATTGGTGATAAGATTGCAAATAATGATGCAAAGATCCAAAACACATATTTTGGAAAGCTTGGCATTGCAAATAAGCACCTGGATTTAAAACTGACAGTAACTCCTGAGAAGATCACACTTCAGAACGGCAATGAACAAACAGGTTTCACCTGGCTGGACTCAGTCACCTTGCAACAAGAAGGGTAAGGCTTACAGAAGAAACACCGGGCTCCTTTATTAGTTTCTACACTTTGTTTAGTGTTGATAAATAATATAATTTTAAAATAGGTTGTCTGAATATATATAAGAAACTGATTCAAGTCCTGATGGATTCTGCTCTCTGCTTTGTTGCGTGACTGCTGAATGAGTATTCATAAATGCCTCTGCTTGGAATAAGTGAGTGAAGAATTTTCCCTGATTTTCTATTACTATGACTAAGGTAAAACTAGATTTGATGTTGTGCTTAACGCAACAGTGTCTTGCAAATACTTGAAGAGTAACTTTAGAGATAACATGTAAACTTTCAAACAGACACAATAACCTGCTGTAAACAATCTCCATTTTAAGAAATGGAAATTGTGATACCTATAGCACAGGTACATTTTGCCCTGTCAGCAGGTTTATTTTTCATGAGATTTATCTATGACAGAATCATTTCTACCTGTGCAAAAGGAACAGGCAGCATCTCCTCCTCATTTGCATTTTCATTGTGTACCTGGACCAAAATCACTGCCTTCTCAAAGCACGGCACTGCAACGGACAGAGCACTGGAGCAAAACTCTCACTCATAGAGCGTACTTGTTTTTATACTATGACAGCCACATTGATGATATCACTCACACCATCAGAAGCAAGTCTTTATCCTAGCACTAACCAAGACAGTTCAGGAACTGTCTTTTCCAAAAAACAAAAGGAAGAGGTGTCAGGTAGCACCTGGGCAAGGAAGTGTTGGTTTTATCAGTGATGTTTTTATCACTGAGCATGAGGTGCTGTATCTACATATCACTAACCTATCTGGGATTAATTGCATTGTTGGAGGATGAGTTTTGGTAGAAACATCTTGCTGAAAAGCTTAAAGACCAGGCAGCGTAATTTAGTGTGAGTCTTGGACCGTCTGTGAACACACAGAGATTCACATGGACCAAACTATGCAGCAAAACCTTAGTTTAAAAAACACTGAGCAATTTATAAAGCCATGGTTGTTCATTGAATATGTTTCTTCTTCTAGAGTTTCTTCTCATTGCTGTTAACTCTGGGAAGCACAACGCCCTAAGTCAAGTTTTTCTTTTTTCCTCAGTTTAACTTTGATAATTAATAGGAAAAAGAATCTAGTGCTCAAAATGGGCAGCGGTGCCTCATTTGTTATTGTTTTGCATCAAGTATGGAAGAAACATCCTCTCCACCAAGATTTCCTAGGACTGTATGTATTGGAAAGTGATAAACTGTCTGAACAGACCCATGGATTATTAGGTATGATGTCATTTAGTGTTTTCATGCTCGTCTTTCCTTGTGAGGCTACATAATTTGTAGACAGAATCTTGTACTGAGCCTTTTGAACGGAGATGGTGGAAGAAACTGAGAGGCCGTTGATATTGGCCGTATTAAGATTTCTGACAAAATACTCTGGGGTCAGACTGTATGCATTATCTTAAATTCCTCTGCTGCTGCTGAAATCACTGCCATCTTTAAAGCCCTTTATCTCGCTAAATCCCACCTACAGATTTTTTCTTTTTCTTACTACACTATTCCTCCATCGTCTTGGGTGGTTCGATCTCTCCTTTCATCTGTCACCTTTCTCCTAAGTACAAGCACTCTGAGAAAACGCATGAGTTTGCTCAGTCAAAATCTGCCAAACCTCAGCTGGAGCATCCTTGTACAAAAAGAAGTTTTTAAGGTATATTTTGATTTACCAGCATACCTAAAAATCACAGAATGCCTTGTTATCATCTAAGGTTTTCCTCATGTTAGCCAACAGTCTTTATTCTAGTAGAAGTTTAAGTTGGTAATACCGGGATCAGAATTTTGACCCCATTGAATCCTGTTTTCTGCCAGTGTAGTGGGTTTGTTGGAAAATACACAGATAGCAGCTATTTTCCCTTGACTTCCAATTTGCGCTTACAAAATCAGATAAGGGCGGCAAACATTCCTTTTGCATCAGTAAGTTTACTCACCGTGGAAAACTACGAACTGCTGCAAACTTGCTCTTCTCAGTCTTAGTGTGCACTTTAACGCCTGAGCAGAGCGAGCCAAGGTGTCAGCGGGAGCACACGTTAGATCCACGCATCATGGGAAATGCTGTAACAAACCAGAAAAAGAGCAGAATAAGGAGGGAATGTTATTTATGCTTTCCTGCTCCAGTCTCCTCAGGCTAAAGAACTTCTTCACACAGAAGTTATCCTGCTATGGTATCAATTGCAAGTAGCAAGAAAATGGCAAAAGCCCACGTGACAGGGGATAGCACCATGTTAAAGTTCACTGACACAGCTCATCTCTATTTTCATCATCTTTGGCTTCGCCTCTGAACGTCACTAAGTAAAATCTATGCTCATTAGTGCACTCAAAGCACCAGCAGGATCTTGTACCAGCCCAGATGCATCTAATTGCCTTAGATGTCAGCCTTGTCCTGAGCATAATCAACACATGCGTTACTTGATTTAAAAAAAAAAAAAAAAAAAAGGCTAAAGACTTGGAGAATATGTAATAAATACATCTGAATAGACAAGACACAAAGTGAGGATATCCTGAAGGATTTCTAATTTTACTGTGTACTGGGAAGCTGGAACTTAGGTCCAGATGATTTGCATAGAGTTCTGGTTTATAACAAGTAAATAATATTGGAGGCATATGTTCAGCCTTACACGAACTTGGTGTTTGCTTATCCATTGAAAACCCTGAGGGGACACGGCAAACAGCATGGGAACGTACATGTTCTGGGGTTTGTTTGGTTTGTTTCTGTTTTAGTACGTGCAACATGCCTGAAACGGTAATTTTGGCTTCTATTTTTAGGACAGTTTTTCCACCCCATTGACTTCACCATACTTGAAATTCATCCTGGATCTGATCCCAAGAAACCAGATGCCACAATGATTGTTAAAAACAATGAACTGACAGTAACGAGGTAAAAAAAAAAAAGTAATTAGGTCCTTAGCAAAGACTCTGGAAAGATTACCTCAAAGTGCCGTTTCTGCTCCCAGGCACCCACGGCTGTGTTTTCCCTTGCAGGGGCTGGCAGAAGGATTACAGAACAGATCCCACCCACGGCCTTGACGTTCCTTGCTGGTTTGTCCATGACAATGGAGCTGGGCTGCTAGATGGCGTTCATACCGACTACATTGTTTCCAGTCTCTTTTAAATAACTACAGCTTCCTCCAAGTTCAGGGGTGTAGAGTATTTGTCTGAAAAGAACAGTATTTTTCGATGTTGAAGAAGTATTAAAAATACATAAGCTCACCGTGTTTGGTAATGCCAAGGTATGACTGATTCTCACAGAGAGCTTTACTGCGTTTTTGATCAACTCTTAAGTGCTGAACAGCTATTCTGTTTGTGTGCAGACACCATTCATCCCCTGAAATACCCTCATTTTATTGAATTAATTTACCGGTTTTAAAATTCTGACTTAAATCATTACTTTGTAAAACATAGCAGAAACATTCTGCCCAATTTTAAATCAATATCTGAGTGTCAGGAGTGATTTAAATAAAAGCCTCAGTACGTAGTGCCTTGTTCTGTCATTCCACCAGCTATCAGTGCTTTCATTCCGGTTTCACAAAGCCCAGGACACCAGCTGCATTTTGAAATTCCTCACCGGAGGAATGACAGCTGACGCTCCGGTGCATGGGCCGGGATAACGCACTGGTGCTTACGGCCACCTCACCACTTGCCTGGGCAGGGCTGAGGGCTGGTGTGAGTGTCTCAGCACTTGGGACTTCTCAACTGAAGTATTTTGCTTTGAACCTAACTTCTGAATGCCCAAATCTTTATAAATGAATTAAATACCACAGTTCCAAATAGCACTCAGGTTTGACTAATAGTAGCTGTCTTTCGGACAGTATCTTTTTTGTGTAAGACCCTCTACTGAAATGCCATGCCTGTCCTCCAGTAAAATTCCTCTGTTCACATAACAGAATTTATGTACATATTTTAGGGCAAGAAACATCCATTTATATATCCATTTTGTATTGGAAGAAATTGTAAGCTATCAGTCCTAAAGCAAAACAATAAGCAGATTTCTTATTTCCTTTGAGTTTTCTATTAATCAAATCAGCCACAGCAAGGCAATTGTTGTCTCACGCGGCAAAGCAGAACATTTCCCTACTGTTATGACAAGGAGAGAAAGTCACTGTCTGGGAAAACAGAATGCAGACACACGTGAGGAAAGAGGAGTGTAGTGGGAAAATCACAAAGGACATAAGATGTGATGGGTCAAATTGAAAGAACAAAAGTAGAGGTGAACAAAAATGCAACAGAAAAATTAAAGAGGAAAAAAAAAAGAGGAAAAAATATACTTACTGATAGATTTATGGGGGAGAGAGGCCATCTCCAGGAACAAAATTCTTTACTAAACATAGAAGTCTTGTAGCAGAAGGAAAAAAAAAAAGCAATTGCTTGTGGGGACGGGGAGTGTCACAGAGGTTAGATAGCTCTGCCTGCTAAACTCAGACAAAAAGGATGAAAGAAAATGGTAGTTTCTGCAGAAAGTTGTAAGTTACTGAAAAATGAGGAAGGCGAGGAGAGAAACAGGAAGAAATGAGAGAAAACCAGAAAATTGAAACCATTAAGGTTAAGTTTACATGGTTCTGAATTTTATTCTAAGATAATGAATTAGATGGAATAAAACAAAATAAAGCCATTTTCGGGTCCTGAGACAGGAGCTGTGGGACTGCCCATGGGGCTGCTCCCCTACTCGCTCGCTGCATTAAAGCAAAGCCCCCAGCAGTGTTCAGCAGACGCTGCCCGGCCCGGCTGGCAAAGCTCAGCCACGAGGCGATGCTGGGCACAACCTGAGCCACAGCTTTCCTCTTTAATTTATAGGAATGAGGCAACCCTCTGGAGGCAGCAAGACTCTTGTCGGCTGTGACTGAATGGTCCAAAGTTGAGCTCAGGGGCTCCAGTCTGCTTTTGCAGGGCTTCTGCGGCAGCCCTCAGGGACCCCTCAGTGGGAGTTTCTCAAAAACTCCCACTTGCACTGGTGGAGACACCAAATCCCCTTTTTAGTATGTAGTTCTTCCAGGATTCCTGCAAGGTGGGAGATAACTGCAAACGTAGCTGAAGGTTACAATAAGGGGAGAGAGAAGCAGCAGACAGATGCTTACCTTTAGATAAAAATTTTACTCCTACTGCCAGCTGGTACAATGCTGGTTAAAAGAGAATACTGTGAGAGATACTCACATGTATCTAATTCTGATTCATCGGAATTAGACAGTACAGAATGCAAAACATTCATTACTGTGTCTGCCTTCAGCTTCTTAAGCAAGGGAAGGGAGTGTAGGAAATGAGAAGCCCAGCAAAACTCACTTCAGGGCTGGGAAAGGAGAGGAGGAGAGCGACTAGACAACAAATTAAGACACAATTCAAATGAAAAAGAATGAAATGGAACTCACTTACAGAATGGAAAGCACAGGAGCAGAGGGGAAGAGGCCCCGCAGAAAGGATTCGGGAGTCACAGTAGCCAGGCCCACCAGCGACACAGGGCTGCTGCAGAAAAGAGAAACATCCCTGCGGGTGCAGCCAGCGAGAACCTCTTCTAAGACCCGAGAGGCTCCATCAGACCGGGGGGCGGCTGCGGGTGCAGGTCCCTGCACAGCTCTGGGCGCAGCACCGCGCAGGGAAACGATGCAGTCCAGAGGATGGGAATAGCTTTGGAGAGGAGTTGTGGGAAGCAGGGGGAAAAAAACCCCAGCTATGTGAAAAGCTGCTGTGAGGAAGGCTGACACCTGGTTTTCTTCCCATCTATCAAGGTTTGGAGGCTCCTCTTCTTTGCAGGATCTGCTTCTTTGCAGGAAGGGGGAATTGCATTAACAGGACCACAGGCCGCCTGGGACATCTGGGGAACCTCCAGCACCGCGGGTTTTAGCGGGTGGGTTAGAAGAGCAGCTCTCGAGAAGGGTCTGTGCACGCTTGAAGCAGAGAGGACGGGATGAAAGATGCCCCTCCAGCCGTGCCTTGCCGCTCCCCGTTTCCGTGCGGTTTGCTGTCCCTGCAGGTAGCCGGCAGGTGGAGGCGGCAACGCGTGGGCACCCTATAACTGAAAGCAGGGAATTTTTAATTTGCAGTAAGTCTGCTGATAAAACCCAGCATCAACAGCATGTAAATCAAATACCAAGTTCGCTTGTAATGGAAATAATCTCCTACTTTTCAAATTAGTAAGCCTGTTTATGATGTGGGGAAGCAAGCAATCTGCTCTTTCCAGTTCCCAAATTCCACGTTGTCTGTCACATAATTTGTCCAGCCAAATCTGCATCTTGGAATTACAAGCAATTCATGCAAACATATCTTGGCATCATGTCTAGATAGTTCTTCTAAAAAACAGGCTTCTAATTACATAGTTTGCTTAATCTTACCAACTTTGGCAAGAGATCCCTTCTCTTTTAGTACATTGCTTTAAAATAATACGGATTTTACAGTTATATATTATTGGCAGGCTAGAAGCAGCTTTTGTTAAACCTTCTACAAAGCTGGCATAAACGTGGGTTCAAAGATACACAGGAACTGAAATTCTAAACCACAAAATAATTTTGGAATTAAAATTTATGAAAAAAACCTGAGGACTAAAACTACAAAGGCAGACGTTTGTGTGCATATGATTCCCCTGAAATGCTACCTCCGTGCACCACAGGCTGTTTTGAGCTCTTCATTATTTGCAAAACATCCTCCAGTGTTTGCAGAACATTGTCTGAAACGGTGCCAAAAGCAGCTGCTGAATTTCAGGGCTGAAACGCTGTTTTTTGCAACAAGCCAGGGGTCTGTTTCGCAACCAGTCCGTGGCCATTTCGCAGGCATTTATTAAAGCAGAGCCTCAAAGCGTGCGGCAATGAAGGGGGCTGTGGCCACTGTGGGCTGTCACCCCCACTCATGGGCCGATTTCAAGTGTCAGCAGCTTGGGATGCTCTTACAGAACCATCTCTAAAGAACCCCAAACACAGCAAGGCTGCTTTTTTTTCCCCCCATAAAATAAAAACCGAGAGAAATGATATACTAATGCTGCTTTCGACTTCATACTCCTTTTACAAAACACATAGTCCAAGAACACTGTCATTGGTAACTGGGTAGAGAGTGCATGTTTTCGAAATCTGTTACTGTTCGCGTGACAGATTTGTTGGATGGGGTGATGCCACTACGTATTTTTATTCGGAGACCTAAGTCTGTGTCCGCATCACACTGTGAGCTGATGATGTCAATTTTATTTAGTTCATCCACATAAATCTTCAACATAACCAGAGTATTATAAACCATTTTAAAATAACAAACAAGCAAGCATGTTCTCATCTTGAAAGTATAATTTTTTCGAAGTAAAATATTTGTGCCATTTATCTATAGTAACAGGTAAGGCTTTAACGGTGGTTTCCTTCATGAGAGAAAGTATCAAAAACACTTGGAGGAGCATCATTTGCATAGTTTTCTTTCCCAGAATTCTTTTTTCTAGGCAGCTACATCTACTGACCAGCAGGGAACAGGATCACTGGTTGACTCGAGCCTGTAGTCTTTCTTGTATTGCCTGAAACAAAATCAAAAAAAGAAAAAACTGTGATAAAATAACTGAAGGGCAGGCCCCGAACTGACCTTGTGTTTGCAGATGGCACCAGGAGTCAGAGGGAATGTGCATGGGCAGAGCTGGCACCTCTCTGCTCCCAGAGCTGCTGATGGACACGCACAGGCACAGCGAGCAGAAACTGCAGGCTCACGGCATCTCTTCTGCATCACAGAAAATTGCTAAAAGCAATTGAAGCATGGAATTTTTTTTTTTCTCATGGTAAATCTGGCTGAGGAAACCTCTGCCCATGTAAACGAGGCAGCAGAGCCTTACTTTATTTGGCATTCTTTATGCAACCCGTAGCCCCAGGGTATGATTCCCCACCCTCACCCCGCCATGAGATAGGAGCCTTGGGCCCTGTAGTATCACTTAACAAGTAACAAATTCAGGCTGTTAGGAAGAAATTCAAGTACAAATTCCTATCATTTAAACCAAAGAGGCGTATTCTTGCAGACCAACACTCCCTTAGTTTCCTTTCATTTTGATCTCAGGGATTTGCTGATAAAATACATCTCAAAGCAGGAACATCACCCACCCTTATCCCATATCTGTTACCTGGTAACTCTGTGCTCAGATCCAGACACCCTTAGGAGTCTTCCATCAGCTCTCTGATTGATGTCAGAATTATTCTCAAATTGTGCTTTTGAGTAAAATTGACCTAAGCAAGAGACACACAAATTATTTAAAAATACAAACCATCTCAGAATTGCTGTTCATTTAGCCCAAATGGGAGCCATGACACCAGGAAGGCAGTTGTCTCAGAAAACAAACAAACAAACAGAAGACCACATTTGGAAGCTCCTTTAGTTAAGAAAATTCCTGCGTTTCCTCCACGAAGAGATTGAGCCTTGCTCCCTTGTGGCTTTTCACATTCTTCGGGGTGGTTTTAAAATTTTCAGCCTCTCCATTTGCGAAGCCTTTGAAACAATGTCAACTTTACTCCCATTGGGATTTTTGGAGTTGAGATGTTCAGGACCAGCTGGCTTTCATTTTCTAACAATTTCATGTTCATATTTATAGTCCATTATTTGACATTGAATTAATTTGCTGCATAAATTATGTCATTCCACAGCACTGTTGAGGTTAAGCCCAGCTATTGTTTTAGTCTTATTTTAACACTTTGTAAACTCACAATAGCCTATTGCAGCTTGTACCACCAGCGAGGGGAAAAGCATGATGTTAACGTTTCAAGGGTAAGACCTCCCCTCTTCACAGGGCAGGGTCTGAACTGCTCTGCAATAAAAGTTGATGTTAGATGTCTGAAAAGAATAAATTAAATGTACATTTTGTCTAGAAACCAGCTGGATTTCAGCATTCCTGCTGCCTTGCCTGCCCACTGCTTTTCACGAGAGCTCATCAGGACCCAGGGAAGTAAAATCTGAATAAAGGCTCATGATGTGGCTCAGAAAAAAGCCCCACGTTCTCATTGCAGGAGCTTAATTACAAGATCATCCTTCTTTGTTGCATACATCTGTAATGATACCTACCCAGAACTCCACTGACTTTGTCAGAAAACCGGTCGGTGTTCAAGAAGTACAGCCCAAGGAAATCATCTGGAAACTTCACAAAGGAAATTTTTACTGTGACTGTGTCAGACAATGATGCTGTAACGCTCCGTTCCTTCTCAACTGAGACTCTCAGCCTGGGAAGTAAATCATGACATTATTTCCAAGAAGAATATAAAGAAAAAACATGCATTTAACTAGTTGACATTAATTTATTAAAATAATTTAATTTTTGCCTTTTGTCTCTTTGCAATTGCATTTTTCATGATCTGTTTGTGGTTATTTTTAAACTAGAAAATATTAAGTAGCATGTCTTTTCTCTCTATGTTGCACAACTTATCTTTCCAGTATCAGGTTACACACAAATACACCAACAGCAAAGAACTTTTTGCCGATGAAAATACCTTATTATCCATAATGACAATAAATGCTTGGATGGAAAAAGAAAAGAATACTTTTTCAACAATTCAATGAGAAAAAAGGTAGACTAGATAAAATAATTCAATCTATTTTATGAACAAGTCAAATACTCTTTTTTTTTTTTTGATATTTCACAAGATTTTTCAGACCCTGTCTTTCTTCTAACCCAGTTAATTTTATTCTGACCCCAGGTGGGCTTGCAGACCACAAACATCCACTGTCCCTTTTCGTCCCTTGCAGATGGGGTCAGACAGACCCACACACGCTGCACAAAGCGCTGCGGTTGCAGGGGCTCGGGTGCGGGTTTGCAGGAGGAGGATCACTCTGCTTGGCGGACGAAAACTTATAGAGGGGCATAAATCCAGCATGTTCTTGGCTCCACTTTGAATTACAAAAATAATTGAAAGCAGTTGTTTTAGGACTTCTGTTATTGTCTAGAACTGCCTATAAGGTAGGGGGTGCTATGTGTCCTGTCCGCCCCAGACCAACAGCAAATCCTCCCAGAGGTTTATTCCAGCAATACAAAAAAAGCTGCTGGAACCAGCTACACCCAGCTCTTTCTTGTGGTAGTGAAGGATCCTGCTCTAATTAGTCCAACAAATGAAGTCTACATTTAAAGTACCCTTTCTGCAACAGCAGGCATTTAGTTACAGACAGCTACTCAAACACTTTATGCCTTCCCATAAAAAGTGTCAGCTGCCCAGATGTGAGTTATGGCTGAAACTGAGGAGAAAGAAAACTCCAGCCTCTGTGGAGCCAACTGATGTAGAAAAGAGACAGTAAATGTCAGAGCCATCACTTCGCAGCGCTCGCTCTGCAGCTGCAGGAACACAAAGTGCCTGGTGGCAGCCAGGATGGCAGTGGCACAGGGGCTGCTATGCACTGCAGGGGGTCCTTTGCTTTGGAAGATAAATGTTCTGCCTCTGACGTCCAGGCAGAAAGGCAGGCTGGTGGTGCAGTTGTTTGGATTCTCTTACGCAGGCAGGGAGAATTAAAATCAAACCTTTTTTTTTTCCTCTCTGTATTGGAAATGGGGAATTGTGAAAGTACCCTGCCTCTGTTCACGTTGAGTTACTCACCGGATAAGGACATTTGGAAGCACTTACTTGAAGACAACGTGAAAGTGGGAGCCCAGATGAAAAAAGTTCTGACACATTTTTCAAGTTTGGGAAAGGACAAGGTGGTGTTTCTTACCCCTGGACAGTGGAGGTGGCTGACTCTGCCCATGGCAGCCGAGTGCTCTCGTTATTGTGCCTTAGGACAATCTCATCCGTGGAGACGTGGATTTGCGCAGGGGGGTTCATATAGGTAATTTCAAACTGCACAAAGTGATTTATTCCACCTCCAAGTTTTCCCGTCACAGTGAGTCCTTTAATAACATGGACACAACTTTGTCAAGTGACTGTGCTTTTAAGGTGTGAGTGATCTTAATAAAACTGCTTCAGTTTTGTTGCTGAAACAACTTTGCGGTCTCAAATCTAGTTTTGGGAGGCACAGTACCCCGGATTCCAGCTCCAGGTGCCCCGAGGCGGCAGCGGGGCCACCAGAAGTCTGTTTACCCCCACACTGCCACCTCCTCTCACAGAGGTGGCTCTGCTCCATAATCAGAGCAGCTGACAACTGGTGCCTGGGGCCATGGCTGCTCGGAGCACAGGACCACAGAAAAACTGCAGCATGTTTGGAGCGTGCCTCTTTCCAGCAGCACATAGGGATCATGGGGTTTAAAGTCTCTGCACCCTCAGAAGCCCCCCAAGGGCTGGGCAGGGGTAAAGCTTAAAGACCATGCATGTGACATCAGGAGGTGACCCACAAACAGACGTGCCCTCAGCTGTCGCACAGGGAAAGTTAATATCGCCTAATAGGAAAAATTAACCACAGCCTCTCGGGTCACTGCAAGGCAGCGGGTGTGATAGGACCCTGAAGGGGGCCATAACCCAAAAGGGGGTTATTCCTAAAGACATCAACTGCTCTCATAGACCAAAGCGACTCTCCTTGTCAGGAGTAATCAGGGGTAATATGGCTCACTCACCTTGCTCTGCATCTGACAGCAGGTGGACAGAGGGCTGTGCTTTTCCATCAATACTTAAACAGATTATTTCATTTTGTTTGGGTAATTGCAAGAGGAGCTGTGGATATTCACTGGCTGAAAATTCAGAAGAACAATGTTAGCAGGCAAAGAAAAATCTAGCCCGTGCTCTTTGGACAGGCACAGCAAAATTACTTAATTTACATCTAAAATATTAGCTATAGCTTTTATAGAACAGATCAATTAAAATCAACACAGTAATAATTATTGAAAAGCACACCCAGACAAAGCATCTTGATACGAATAAAACCAACAAATTAACCAAACTTAGAGTTTGTTAAGGACAATAAGCCCTTAAAAAAGCTGAGGTTGAAGATCTGTTGTGCTACACTTCTGTCGGTGGTTACATCATCAAGCCGGAGACGATTTCTCATGGGATATGGTGATAATTTTCATTTATGTGGAAAGAACCAGCCAAGGCTTGGAAGAAGGGGTAAAGGGTTTTCATGGAGTTGATGCAGTCAGAAAAAACATTATTGTATGCAAAACTGTACATTAGTTATACTAATTACTAAAATAGGACTACTATATGTATTACTTACCAAGAGGTTGCGCTCTTGTTTTGTCTCTTAGCCTGTCAACTGAAATACTTAAAATTAGTAAGAACAGTTTAATGAAACATTTTCTCTAAGTCGGCTAATTAACTGGGAAGAATACTGTGGCAGAAGCCTTTTTTAGCAGAGCTCTTCACTGACTTCTACAGAGACCTTTGCTTGATACAAGATGTCCCACTGGGCGAAAAAAGCACAATGTTCAGCACCTATTTCTCTTAGGACCGCTGTGCCACCGCAGCATCGGGCTCAGCCGGAACTGCAGGAGGGTCCAGAGCTGCGTTTTCAATGCCTGCTACGCATCATTGAACCCAGCACGCCCACCCCAGCTCCTCCCGCATGCCACTGAATAACTACCTACTGACAACAGCTTCTTGTTGCTGATAGAGTGGGTCTCAGCTCGCCATCGACCTGAAATAAAAGGTTTTTCCAATGTTTCGTTGGATTGGGGTCATGCCTTGCATCTCCCTCCCCACCCCATAAAACAGGGAATCCCCCCGCCCCGTTGCCTGCTGACTTTTTTGGAGGGCACGTGTGTGGATCTTATGGAGGCAGCAGCCAGCACCTTCTCTGCTCAGCACTATGGGAGCTCATGGTGATGCCGAACTCTGTCTCTGCAGCGCCCTGGGATCTCCTCCTTGCAGGACAGGCATTGTCATCGTGCAGATGGCTGTGTCCCACGTTGGCGTCATATAGCAAAGCCCAGGACTCCTAGATTACTTTTTTTACACCCATTTCCTTCAGCTTACTAATATATACTTTCTCAGATCTTTCACATTTATTTTCAGGAGGTACAATAATCTCTTATTTCTGAACAGGGACCAAGATTGGTTTCATAAGTTTATAGTTCATTATAAAACATCTGTGGACTGAAATACATATAATAAAAACTAAATTCTCTATCAATTGGGCATCCACAATCAAAATAGATTTATTAAAGTAATGTTGCTATGATACTGAATAAAAACAACAGAGGAGCACTTACCAGGAGGTGGTCCACTCCTCAGTCTATAAGCATCTGCAGAAAGAAAAGAGAGTATTAGTACTTCATTCATGATTGTATTATATACCTTACAGGAGCGTTTCAAACATCAAATCTGTAATTCTCAGCTGCACCTGTCTTCCTTCTCCAAAGTAAACTACCTGCAGTAATCAAGTCCGCAGAACACGAGCACTGATACCAGGAAAATGGGAAAATCTTTCCAGCCAAAGGATGGAAGTGGACAAAACCTACTAAGAACTTTGTGAGGAAGAGATTTGCAAAAAGAGATCCAATTGCCTACTAGAAGCCTGGTGCCTCACCTGCCTGGTGCAAGGGATGGGGAGGTGGGGAGTGGTGGTGCCGGTGCGGCAGAGTTGCCTGTCCCCAGTGCGAGGGCAGGTGCTTCTGGTGGAAGGGGGCACTGGGCACAGCAGGCTCTGCAAAGGGACCATCTCCATGTGGAGCTACAGCACCAGCACAGGCTCACAACATGGTCCCTCCGGAGCACTGCAGCCCCAGGCAAGAGATGTTACTGGCAGTTAAAAATCAGATCAGCCCAACATAAGAAACTGCAACACCCAAAAAGAGCACATCAAAACCTCCCTTGGTCCCCATAACTCAGCATCATGTTTGCCCCTTCTCCTCCCCTGCCACTCCAGCCGTGCCGGTCTGTCATGACGGAGAACAACAGTGCTCAGTGATGCTCAGACAGGCACCAACCCCAGATCCAGCGGGGACATCTCTGTGCCTTTGAGCAGCTGTGCCTGCCCGACCATCACACCAACGTAGGGCTTGGCATCTACTACAGAAATAGGTAGTGCTGCAGAGGTGTCCCCAAACTCTTCTCTTCCAGCAAAAGGGAGCTTTGAGGGAAGGGCAGCGCCAAGCCCTGTGTGCCCCTGAGCAGGGCATGACAGTCGCTGGGTGTGCTTCTGCTCAGCGAGTTTTTGGCTATTAACCTCCCCAGCACCAACTTGGAACCTTCAGAGAATGGGGCAGCATTATAATTCCTTCAATACATCTCTGTGAAAGAAGTAGAGCAAAATGAGGACTCTTCACCTATAAAAGCATCACTATGATAATACATCATAATAGCTGAGATTATCAGACTAATAATGCTGGAAGTTTAAAATTAATATTCAAATAGATCTACTATTTCCAGGAAGAGAGAAAAAAATACCTATATCATCCTCTGAAGTCGCTCCAAAATATCTTGATTTAAACTTTTGGACAGATGCTTCACACATGGTAGGAAGAAGCAAAAATCATCATTAGCACCCTTCACTTGAAGAACTACTTTTCCTCACAGGTAAAGACAATTTTGACCTTTGAGACTTGGAATGGAAGAATGGCAGATTTTTTCTCTTTGCCCACGTTATCCACCCAAACCCCGCACAGACCTTGGCAGTCATTGCTTATGTTTTGCTTCACATATTTTTCCAAATCTCAGATAATTCCCTCTATAGAATAATCACCATTTTCATTAGAGACTATTATGGAAGTATGCTCCTGGAAAAGAAGAAAACATTTACCTCCTACCGGAAAACCGCTGGGCTTCTCATTATCTAACACAAGGAAGAGGGACAGATTAACATCATGCAGTCAACAGTGAGTGATTTTATCTAAGTCCAAACTAGAACACTGGGACAAGTGGTGCTGGGCTTCAGGTGATGAGCTTTTTTGTGTTAAAGGACAGGCGGAGAGAGCACATGCAAGACTCCCAGCAACGGCTTGCTTTCCTTCCCTGCATTCATTTTTCCACTTTAATGCTACAGAGAAAAGTGTAGAATCCCACTGGAGTGGCAGGAATGCTGAGTAACAACTGTTAAATCACTTTTAGTTAATATTCAAACAAATTATTATCCCTTTCTATAGTAGTGCCCATTTCACCACTTCAGCTTTAAAAAACACGCCTGTATGTTTCATTTTGAAAGGAAGCTAATCCCTGAATTCCTGCCTCCGATGTGGCTTATCACTGTGTCACATCACCGTAAAATGAACCTAGACTGGAGCTCAGCAACAACTCATCAAAAACAACACTATATTTCATAGGGGCTGTTCAATGCCCCATTTACCAGCTTCAGTGGGTTTGTTGGCCAGCTCCGTTTGCTCCTGCCCAGCAGGTTTGGTGACCACCATGGACGTGAGGGGCGTAACGAAGCTGTACTGCAGAGACAGCTCTAAGGCTTGTGCCTCCAGGGTTTTCTGGTCCTCTTCTTGTGCTGAAATACTAAAGTCTGTGTTAATGATGAAGAAGTAACATATAAAGACTATTAACAGGTGATCTTCAGATTCTCTCTCATATTAGCTGTGTCTTAGCAGATATTTTTTACTACTGAAGGGCGAGTAGTCTTATTGGGATAACTCAGCTGTTCACATGCTTGCAATTATGGAGATGACTAATTGTTTGCAACACTGGAGCCTACAAATTGTTCAAATACATAAAAATAACAGATACATGAACTATGAAGTGTCCTATGGACACGTTTATTTTTCTCTTCACTATTACCATTTACTTATCTACAGACAAATACAGAAATATACACAGACAACGTGTACAACAGATCAACACAATCCATGCGATTGAAATCTATTTCATAGTCATTTGATGAGGAATGTTTTATATCATGTTGTCACATGTATATACCTGTATCTACATTTAATGATACACCGCTATCACAAACTGAAAGGCACCTCATGTTCCTCACACAGTAATGTAGCATTCTTCCAGCATACTATGTTTTTAATACTACCTGCAGAAATATTTCTGGTTTTTTATATTTTCTGGTCATATAATTTGTGAATAAGGAATTTGTGTTTTAAGAAGTTACGAATTTGTAATGGAAACACTAAAATAGCTTACGATTTTTCCAGAAGCTGTTGAATGGTTAAGTAAGCCCACAGTCTCTCTATGAAATTTCCAAAGATGTAACTTTGATTTTTAAACACTTGCTCCTTTTCTTTGACATTTGCTTCTTCTTTAAGAGTCAAGTCACTAGAATGCTGAAGTGGGAGAAAATTGACCATCAAAAGAACAGTTCCAGACTTCTTTTACAGTCACATTAATAGACTTAAAAGACCGTCTTTCACTACCAAAGTGCCCTTTTTGTCCTTCAATTTTTTCCTTTCCCCTTGGAAAATACTACCAAAAAAACATGTATTTTGGATACATATTTCTGGACTCAAAACAATGTTTAAAAGAAGGAGGTAATGAAATTGTTCTATTTCAACATTTTTGAGATGAATAATTCAGATTTCCTTCTTCATTCTAAAAATACAAACCAGCTTCCTAAAAATGCTTGAAAGACCAAAATATTATGGTTTTGAAACGATTAAAATTGCTGTTTGCTTATTTGTGGATATATTTCAAGGTTTTTCTTTTGTAGCAAATTCAGGAGGGGAAAGTTGTTTGATTCCCTAATAGAGAATGTACATCGCACACAAAAGACTTCTTGAAGTCCCCTATTGCACCATAAAAGTCAGAAGGGAGATATGTTTAGTAAACTAAACACTTACTGACTGAGCTTTAATTTCTACTGGCAAGAGATCGAGTTCATTGCTAATTTTCCCAGATACTATAATTTCAGATCCTTCAAAAAATAGCTTGAAATTGTTATTGGTTAATCCCTCAACAGCATTTTCTGGATACTGCATTTCAATTTTCATTAATATTGGGGTAGCCACCTCTTGATAGAAGCCCTAGAGAAAAGTAGAGAGAGAAAAAACACTCAAATGATTGCAAAGCAATAATGCTGAATGTCTAAAACCCCTTAAAAGAAGGGTGCAAAGCTTTTTCTTTAGCTGTGTAAGACTGCTGCAAACCTAGAAAAATAAAGAAATGTTTCTTCCCAAGGTTCAGCACACCTTCTCCAGCCAGGTTTGTCCAAATACAGCTGATTTGAGGAGAACTTCAACTTTGAATCATGGTCAGGGTACAAACCCTCAGATACCCCCCAGATTGCCTTCCTCCCTCCCCCAAATTAATAGGTAAACTCAAAACCAAATTTCTATCTCAGAAAATCTGTGGTTTTGCTGCTAAGATTATACATAAAGTGTAGCTGATAGATGGCTTTTCTGGCATATTCCGTAGTCCTGACCTGGAGCTGCAAGGCTGCATCAGCATTTTCATATATACGACGTGCTATTCCCCCATTGCTTAGGGCCATTTTCTCCAGGAATCTGTAACTGACATCAAACCCGAAGCCAAGGCAGAAAAGAGCGTATTTCCCATTGACTGCCTTCTGAATGTTTTCTTGAATTACTTCCACATTAGTCTCACCTACAATAGAAAGAAAAACATACCCTTGTTTGTTTGGTTTTTTTAAAGTACAAAAAGACAGTGGCGAGTTTAATGGAAAATTCTGCTTAAAATCTTTTAAAAATTATTCCGAATAAAATATTAAAAATACATGGGACAGAATTCCATTGAGTTGGAGATGAAAGCACCACTACGTTTTTACTATCTTCTTTACTATCTACGTACTTTTACTGTCTTCTACTCACGCTGCCATGGCTAAGTGCAAAATATTTTACAAGATTATAGGGGCCAGATGAGGTTTGCAGGACAGAAGGGACACACACTACAAGTTAACAGGGCAAGGGACAGAAACACTTCATCAAACATTGGAAAGACAAGCACCATCCAGAAAAATTATAGGCATGAATTTAGAGAAGAATGGATTAGTTATTGGTGTAATTCAGACAAACTGCAAATTAACTCAGCTGTGCTTCTGTCCCAGTCTCTTTTTGTGACAAAGGGGAAAGATTTTCACACCCTCATCCCATTTGAAGAGCTGCTGATGGCCGTGTATGGAGAGCGTCTCTATCAGCATTTCCAGGCAGGAATTGACACTGCCTGAAGCAGCATCATGGGAGCAGCTCAGATTTTTCCCTTTCAGCCTGCTTTGCCAAGTCAGGCAATGTATGCAATAATGCCGCATGTATTCACCTGGCACTCCATCCCCGCCTGATTTCTAGCCAACTTGGGGATGTGCAGTGTGCTTGAGGATATTTGAGACTCACTGTGGCTGTGCTGAGCAGGCAGCATCGTGAGCTGCATTTTATTAAAAACCCCAAACAAATAAACCAACCCCACAGCAAAACAGATCACACAATCTGAACGGCAGACTGATCTTATTAGAGGCCTTACAGCTGAATTAATATTGCTGGCCTTGGAGAGATGCTGGTGCCACGCAAAACTTAGACAAATGCTTCCTCAGAACAAGTGATCTTTTTGCCATTGCATTGGGAGTTACTGTTTATTTAACCCAATATTTCTATCTCAACCCTCTGGTTTGTGCTATCACAGCTGATCACTAATTAAGAGTTAGACACAGTAAAGAACAGAAAACAAGAGGAACCTTGAAAATACCTCAAGTTGGGGGCAAAGAGGGTGAAGAAATATAAGCAATATCTCTCAAATGGGACCATACAAAATATATGCAAAATGTCCACGTTTCTGCTCTAAATATTTCACTTTCATGTTTCAGCTGTGCCTCGAGTATCTCCAACAACTCCCTTGATTTTACAAACCGGGAAGCCAATGGTATTTAGGAAAACAGTTCCAAGCTGAAGGGCATGTTGTCATGGGCAGGCAGGCTCTGCCATCACTTCTTACAGCCCTTGCCAGAGCCCTTTCATAATCACCCTGTCTCCGACACAGATCCAGCAACAGCCCAGCCTGTTTATACCAAAGCACTTTCTGAAACACAGACTATGTCTATCAGCATCTGGGATGCAAGTGTAAAAGATAAAACAATCAAGGAGAGAGAGGACTGAGGCCAGTATTTACTCACCAGAAGTGGGCTGGCCGTCTGTCAGCAAAATAATCATGGAGACGCTCCGTTCTGGCAGGCTCTCGGCTTTATCCAGCACGCTCACGGCAGCCAGCAGGGCACAATTGATATCTGTGCCTATAATGAGAAAGCAGGCATCACTCACCTAGAAAGGGTAATCATCTGTAGAAATGGGTGCACTTCATCTGCAGAGGCCCTGCAGAGTTGTTTAAAGTTTTCTGCAGGAAGTAATCCTTCAGAGAAATGAGGATTTAGAGGTTTAGCCTACTGGGCTTAATTGCGGTGTATTATATTGCAATGGCAACGCTGGAGTATTCTTTTGGGAGCATTTTCCACACATATGTCATGGGAAATACAAACATGTCTAGAGCCATTAAAAAATGCTTAAATAAACACACTGTCATCCGTTAACCTACATTTAAGAAGTATCTCCTAGCATTATTTGCGAAGTCAAAGAAAAGAGCTGGGCACCTGGGATAAGAAAGCCTATGTTAACACTAACAGCGTAACATTAATGGGACATAGAGCCTTTTAGATGTGCTTAAAACTAAATAATAAAACAAAGTGCACTGAGTGACGGCAGCAACTGAAATGCTTCATGCCTATTTTCATTATTTTGTTTCTGTAATATGGCTTACAGGGGAGTATAACTTTGGACGAATTTTATTTTACAAGGCGATATTAAAAAAAAAATCAGCAAATTTCCATCAAACATTGAGTGAATTGCCACTTTTCTGTAGGAAAAAAAGAATGTATGATGGGGAAATCTTCCAGCCATCTCTGTTATAGAAGTCTGAAACAAAACTTTGTGGCTTGTGTGGCTCATAGATGAGATGTAATCACCTCTCTATATCCATATCAAAACATACTCACCAATCTGTCCCCTCCCATAACCAGCCTTTCTATGCCACTCATATAAGCATTAAAAGCTTGCTTACTTTATGAGCACTGATGGCAGTTCTGTCGCAGTATACAACTAATAAAAATAATTTTTTTTTCCTAAGCAATATATTATATTGGGTGCTTGTTTGTGGTTACAAGCCTTTAGGTGGTGCCTCGTACCTCCACTAGCAGAAAGAGTTTGCACAAATCCTGCAGCACTTGCCACGTTCTTGGCAGTGGCTTGCAGCAAAGAGCTCTTCCACTCAACTACTTTCCTGTTAAAGGTGATAAAGTTGAAATGATCTTCTGGGCGGAGGTCTTGCAAAATCTTCAACAGGGCATCCCTTGTCTGTTCCAAGGAGAAAACAATCACTTTGAGTATTTCTACTTCTCTGACAGAATTAGGATTGGAATTGCAGTGTAATGAAAAGGTTTCTCTCAGCATTATTCAAGGTGCAGCCCAATGCCCTTATTTAGTCCTAATGGTATTTTTCAGGTTGAGACCATAAGAAACAGCCTATTCACTCAACTTACAGACTCAAAACCACACCTATGAGGGCTGTAGCAGGTTTGTCTGCTTCTCTAGCACAGCTACATACACAGTCATCAACAAAAGCAAACCAGACAAATTCATTCTTTAAATGTCATTAAAGAAAAAAGATCAGAAACAAAATATTCTGCAAAGACAGAAATGTGTTTTCTGCCTTAACGTTTGATACCCATGAGAATAGCCATATCAGAAAAGCGTTGCTCTTTGATAGCTTCAATCTCTGCATACGTATTTTCAAGCATATCTACGTGACTGCAAACGTTGCTGTGTGCAAAATCAGCATGTGTTTCAGGAGTGAAATTCACAATCACTTCCTTGAAAGGCTGGTGTGTGTGACTGGTGCAAGCAGAGGTCAGTACTTTGAGGTAAGTTACCTGTTCAATTTTTCTGCCTGCCATGGAGCCACTTCGATCTATAACGAAGATGACATTTTTGGGAAACACTGGCATTTCATGGGGTGCGAAGTAATGCACAAAATACCCATTGACAATCTGAAATACAGAATGAAATCATGTATAAAATTACACCTAAATAAATAAAGGTTGCATCTTAACATTCTGGCACAGCAAGAAGGGAGGCGGCATGCTCCGCATTCTGTTCTTCTAGATAAGCCCAAATCAAATAACTATTAAAATATATTCCTAGCTGGAAGCGAGACTATCTGTGGAGAACAAATTACAAGAGAACAGCATATATATATATTATACACCTCAGTGCCATATGTATGATACATTTGTACTATCACTGTATATTACATTTCCTCTTTGTTATCACCCATAAGCACATCTTTGCCCATTGACTGTGACTGCCATCATTTAGCACATCCATGTATATACTTCATTAGTGATATGGTATGGAAAATAATGTACTTTATTCCCTAGCATACGCATTAGTTCATAAATATTTTTAAGTTCCTGCTCTGTTTAGTTATGCCTCAGTTGCCACAAGAGATAAAAGATACCCAAGCAGTCATTTTAATAGTTATATAAATCACGTTCCTCTAAACTTCATTTACAAAAAACGACAAATACACAGAATAGCAGAATGGCAGGGCTTGGAAGGGACCTCTGGAGATCATCTAGTCCAACCCCTCTGGCTAAAGCAGGGTCACCCAGAGCAGGCTGTACAGGATAGCATCCAGGAGAGTTTTGAATATCTCCAGGAGAGGAGATATTCCTGGTGAGGAGACTCCACCACCTCTCTGGGCAGCCTGTTCCAGTGCTCTGTCACCCTCAAAGTAAAGCAGTTTTTCCTGATGTTCAGATGGAACTTCCTGTGTTCCAGTTTGTGCCTGTTGCCCCTTGCCCTGTTGCTGGGCTCCACTGAAAAGAGTCTGGATCCATCCCCTTGACACCCGCCCTTTAGATATTTATAAGTGTTGATGAAATTCCCTCTCATTCTTCTCTTCTCCAGGCTAAACAGCCCCAGGTCTCTCAGCCTTTCCTCATAAGAGAGATGCTCCAGTCCCCTGACCGTATTTGTAGCCCTCCGCTGGACTCTTTCCAGTAGTTCCTTGTCTTTCTTGAACTGGGGAGCCCAGAACTGGACACAGTAGGGCAGAGTAGAGGGGAGGATAACACCTTACATCAGCCAAAATAATAACAAGAAAGAATGTATATAGAGACATCTATATGGTAGCAATATAGATTTGGTATTGAAACGAATGTTGAAAGACTGCTTGGGTTTCTTTTTTTCATGAATGACCCATTCTCGTACCGTGTCTGGTGTCTCTGGGGATCTACTGAACATCGCCATCAGTTCAGGCTGACCCTGGATTAACGGAAATAGCTTTTCCTGTCACTCTTGGTGTTTCAAAGTAAATGTTGCTGTTACGCTCATTGCACTTCACATTCAGATGTATCTATGATCTGAAAGCATTTTTTTTTCCTCTTTTTTACCTGTATATCACCTGCGGTGGCACTTCTCTTAACATCATAACGCACTACAAAATCACCGTTGAGGAGGGTTTCATCAAGTTCAGGATTTATCTTCTGTTGATCTATAGTTGGCTTAAATAAAATATGAGCCTGCAAAGCAATCAAAAGAAAAGATTAAAAGCAACATAACTTAAAGCTGCCACTGGCAGTGACATCTGGCAGCTGCTGCTTTACCTTGGTTTCGTTCTGCACTTTCGTGAGCGCTTCAGTTAACTCATTTGTCATGAACGTGCTGTCTGTCTCCAAGAAGCGTATGCCTTGGGGCTCAAAGATGTGCACATCAATCTGATAGCGGAGAAGAAGTCAGCATCAGCATCTCACAGGGAACATGGCCATGGCCGAAAAACACCATGCTGCTCCCTGCCCAGCCCTGGCTGGGGCAGCTCACCTGGAAGTGCTTAACAAGCTGCTTCGGTCGGACCTTGATCAACAGCTCAAACTTCCCCAGCTGTCGCTTCAACAGCTCCTCGTAAGTCAGCTCAAAAGTGACTTTGCTGGCGGCCGCAATGCTGACAGACACGTGAAACTGCTCCAGTTTTCTGCCTGTTATTCTGGGAAGGGGGAGAGGAGAGATTTACATCCCACGGGGCAGGATGGTTTGTGGTAGCTAAAGATTATGACCTGTGCTAAATAATGGCCAAGGGGTTGCATGGAATAAATAAAGAGTAGCAGTAAATCTTATCTATTGTAGAGAAGTTTTTTTTAAATTACAGGTGGTATTATATACATCACATATATTACATTAGTGTGCCATAGGTGCTGCATATGCAAGCTGAGAAATGGAGCAGAAATCTCTGAGTGCTAAGACAGGGATCAAACAGAACTGGGACTAAATACACGGAAATCACAGATTCAATATACCCCAAAAACGTGATGTCTGTTCAAGTGCCACGGTCCTCCATGCGTGTGGGGAAGCAAAGGGCGCAGACTCAACGACTGAACACCATTCCAGCCCAGCAAAATGCTCCCACATGAACAGCAAGTCCCAGGGCAATGCTTAGTGGTGACACCTCCCAATGAAGCCCATTGCAACACCAGATATAAAACATCTATATGTGTGTATATATATACACACACGCTCCCCCCATCCCTCCCAACAAGAACTCAAGGCTGCTTTTCACATTTATCCCTGCTGAGATGGTTTAACCTCCTCCCTGGGTTTAACCCGCCCCCAGCCAAATGAGAAGCCAAGGAAGAACACTGGAGCAGCCTTACTCAGGACAGCAACGTACTTTACAAGGCCGGCGCTCTGCCCGCGCGAGACTGCAGCGTCATATTCCTTTTGAGCAGAAGCTTTCTCCTTTATTATTCCTGGGTATACTTTACCATCAATGGACCTGTTTGGTTGCCATAAATATTAATTAGTATTAGAGAAGGAAAGCCCCGGGGAAAGAAACAAGAGGAACGCTGCGCTTTGTGGCCCTCAGGGTGTGAGCAGGGGACTCTGCCTGGCTCCCACATCCCTCCCCATCCAGGAGGATGCCAGGTGCCATCACCACAACACAGTCCTCCTCCTCACAGGGTGTCAGGGTTGCTGGAGGAGAAACACCACCACCGGGCACATTTGCCACCCTCCCTGTGCAGCAGGCAGCCTCGCACTGGCCCTGGGCACCTTCTTTCTATTTGGCCACCTACTACTTTGCCCCACAGAGCATTTTGTGCAGGACCCTCCAAAGCTCATCTCTTTGTGCTGTTTGCTCAGCACCTCCTGAGAAGAAAGATGAACCCTCCCCTCACCCCCCCAGAGCTGCCTCCTTCATGCCACAGGTAAGGACTGGTCCTACATGGAGAAGTTGGTGATGAAGGCCGTCTTGGGCAACTCCACTTCAAAGGTCGCCTCTCTGGACTCATTAGCTCGGTTGACAATTTTGCTTGTGATGACAGTGTGAGCAAACCGCGATGTGACCTTGCAGTCCACGTGGAGGCTGTAGATTTTAATAGCATCCTGGAAAGAAAAATAACCAGGCTGAAACAGAAACACTCAGCTTTTGCTCCTGAGCAGGCCTTACCTGGGTGATGTTATTGGAAAAGTCTGACGAACGAGTGAATTGGTCTGGCTGGCACTGGGAAGAGGGAATTGTTCATGACCAGAGCGGCCATCTGCTTATTCACATCCCTGCAGCTGCAACCACAGCCCCACGCAAAATCTGCAGCTACATCTGTGTGTTGTTGTTTCACAGAAGACTTCTGACAAGCTTTTTTTCTGTGGTCTCCTCTCCTTGGGATACTCTGAAGCAGCCCCTGTGTCACCCCAATACATCGCTTAAGATTAACCTCAGAAAAAACAGGTGCCTCTTTAAGCGCTCCACCCATGGCAAGAGACTCGCTCACTTTTGGCATGACTATTTATTTGCTCTCCCAGCTGTTGACTTTGCCACACATTTTTCAGCTCAGTGCCCTGTGTCACACACAATGTTTAGCAGGTTTGGAACCTCGTGTGGGCCTCCAACCCCTGGCTGGTTGCACAAGCAGGGATGCCCTTTGAGCTCTTGTGTCTCTGCGGGTCTGGTGCTTCCAAGGCCTTCAACATTGGAGGGAGAAGGGCACCATCCTGGAGCTGCCCGGGAACACCCCACAGGGTGCCTGGTCTGGGAACTGTCTGGAACATCTGCCTCTCTAAGTACCCTCCTTTTGCATTTGGGATGTCTGTTTTTAAAGCTCTACCTGTGTTCTAGTGATGCTAAGAAGGGTTGATGTGGACATTACCAGCCTCACAATAGTCCAATAGTTCATTAAAATAAAAAAGCTCAGCATCAGAGCAGATCATTGCACTTCTATATTTACTTTTCCAGCCTCACAAATCTTTTGCATGGCTAATCGATCTTCTGTTATTTTGGTAATTCATCTCCTGTAGTTTGCTCACCAATTAAGAGCATCCACTGGCCTCTTCTTAATTAGGGCACTGGCCAAAATTCAAAAGTTTAATCAAGCTAAACATGGCCACTCAATACAAAGCTCTGACCCCAGCTTTGTGCGCAGGCATGAGGGCAGGAGGTGCACAGCCAATGCCATGGAGTAACTGATGGCTGCTTCTTTTTTCATTGTATGTTGCCATCTCCTGATGCCTACTGACAATCCAGGACAATGGGATAAAACCCAAAAAATATTAATCAAGAGCACAACTTCCTGATCCTGGCAGTTTGGGTACCCCTGGCTCCCTGCTGCCCAGCTGAAGCCCTCCCTGCCCAGGCTGGGGCTGTCTCTCCCAGGGGTGTCTCTTCCCAAAGGCTTTCCTAGTAACCCCAAGCACCTTCACTCGTGTTTGCTGCCCTGCCATGCTCAAACCTGCCTGCGGCATGTTCGGAGGGGAGGTTTTGCCATGACTGAGGAGCCCTGACTCGTAGCTCATTGGGGCAGCACAGGCACAGGGTGGCAATCGCTGCCCACGGAGCATCCTTCCAGCACAGGAGGAGTTTTTCCCGTGCAAATTTTACTCTGTGCAAAATCCACCCCTGCCACTACGTGCCAAGAGATACTGTGGGGACAAGGGGACAGGGACCTGCATCCCCTGCCCCAGCAGCATTTTAGGCTGCGAGCAGCACAAATGAGCACGCAGTGGGTACAGCACAGTGAGGGGCATTGCTGTGCCCTCCACGGAGGAGGCAGGAGAGGACCAGACCCTGGTGCGTACCCAAAAGCAGTGGGGAGTGACTTGTGGCCACGCCCCAAGACACCGCAGACCCATACACCATATCCACGGATTCTTGCAGAGCCCTCAGCTGCCCCTGCAGCAGCCACAAGACTTGTCCCTGCCACAGAAACCTGCCTGCATTTTGGCTGCATTTTACACTTTTCTGAATGGGCATGATGGAAATAAAAACCTCCCAACACAAACAAGGCTTCCTCCTTTTCTCTAGTGCTGATATTTTTAAAATGCGACCAGTCACACACACCCCGAGATGATACAAAACACAGTTTGCTCCTCCACACAGTACAAATAACTGTCTATTCCCCTCTTTTCCGTGCCATATAAATTATTAAATGCCTGTCAGAAACCTCCTGGCACTGCGATGGCACTCTGTCAAGATCCAAACCTCATCCAGTGGCTGAGGGAGACACACTGATCCCTCAAATTTGATATTTTACATCGTTGGGGAAAAGCGTGCTCAGGCACATCTGCAAATGCTCTCCTGCCACGTTTATACTGTAACAGCCCAACCAACCAACAAGGCCTTAAAAGGACCCAAAGTTCTGAAATCACAACACAGTACACCCGAGGCTCCACAAATGGTGATTACCAGAGAAGTTACCTGCGTTACCTGAGAGGCTACCGCGATGCCACCAGATCACCAAATGAGTAAACAAGATATTGTTAAAAAAAAATAAATAGAGCAAATACCTTTTGAGCAATAGTTTCTGCTAATACTATGAGTGGGGAAAAGACCATCAATGCGAACAACATTCTCTCCTCCATTTTGGAAACACCAGATTTTCACATGAAACGTCACAGTTTCTCTTGATCGGTTAATGAGTAACTTTTACTTAGGGATATTATGTAGACTTTGAAGAGACCCAGAAACTTAATATTTACATGTTAAACATAAGTAAAACTTGGACTCAGTTAACATTTATTTTTCCAACAGATCTTTGCGGTTAAACATTGGAATTTTAATGTTTCATAATGCATAAAGTTAAGAAATCCTTATGTTTCCTTTTTAAACTTAAATTTCCCTGTAGCACATGAAATCCCATGGGCAGATGAACTGGTGCAAGAATGCTGCATTTCCGGATGCATGCACCTCTACCATATCCAACTAATAATTTGAAAGAGCACATCCTTAATGCCTTAATGTTATCTCAAGCACTTCAGAGATTTGGAGATTACAAAGACATGCAATATTCACATGAGATTTTCGGGCTGGTGACTTCTTCAAACCTTGTGCTTCCCTGCCCAGCTGGCCCATGAGAGGTCTGGAGTATCCCTTTTGAAACATCCCCTCTTGCTTCCTCTGACAATCCATAACCCTTGTTTGTCAAATAACAGTCAGCCGTGGCTTGTCTTTAGCTAAACAATGAAAACAAAGCAATCAGACCTTGCCTGGACTCCCTAGGGAGAGAGATGCTAAGTCAGTGCCTGTATGTACACATATGAAAGTGTACATAGAAAACACAAATCACCCAAAAATGAGGGCAACAGCAGCTGTGCACAGGAGCACATATGGCCTTGTCTGACCCTAACACAGCTGCGACATATCCAGCCAGGGATTCTGCAAAGCTGCCTTTAACCCATGGGTTCAGCGGGGCTGTTTGCACAGAAGGTTAGTGCTGGGAGAGCTCTGCACCTGAATTTACCTGGAAAATGAGTGGGATGACTCTTTTCACCTACTATTTTATAATAGTCTTCATCCAAGAGGGACTTTGAGCAGTTCCTGTGAAGTTTTTGTTGGTCAAGGGTTGGCTTGTAGCCCTGGAAAAAGAAATTATCTTAAAAGTCCAATTTTAGATGCAAATAATTATGGACAGTATTATACTAACGTAGTTCCTAAAACACTCATGTGGTGCTGAGGTAGTCTCCTAACACAAGACAGCTCGCATGACTATTTAAAAGCTATTTCTCCATCCGTGTAGTTGTGATGTCTGCCTTTTCTACAAAGCATTTGGAACACAGTGTGGGGAAATAACTGGGTTTTTTTTAATGCCGTGGGCAGAACCCATTTCAAAAGTTCATCTCCTCAGCTCTACGACTGAGGAAATCAAGGTTAGAAATGGGGGTCAGGGGGCAAACTGTCACAAGCCTTTCCTACGCTACATGCCCAGGGCTTGCTTGTTTTATTGGAAAGCTTTCAGAGGGCTTCACTTGTTCATTCACTCCCAGTGCAAGGAAAAAAAATAATGTTTGAAATCTTAAAAACATCAGCAGGGCAGGAAAAATAACATCCCCCGGGGCTGTAGTTCAGAGGGTCTCTTAGGCATACGCAGCTGCTGCATCAGCCCCTAGTTCCCGTATGTATTTATATGAACACATATATACAGGTACATTAACGTGCAACCACCCAGTGCTACGGAGAGATGCAATCTGGAAAGACCCCCCACCCCTCAGCGCTGAGCAGATGAAGGCTGAATCCTGCCCTCCCACCCCGATTTCCCTGTTCTGCCCTGCACTGGCAGCTCCAGGATAGCAGACAGCCCTTTCTCAACTAAACCTGCAGTCTCTCCACACAAAACCACTCTTTCATATTGCTTTTGACAGAACTTTTACCCTTACAACTCCGTGGTAGCTGATGCCATTAATTGTCCTAAATTAAGACAAAAATCCTGTGGAAATACATGCACCTGCGTTTGCTTCATTGCTATTCTACAGACAAAGCATCCAGGTGGAGAGCATGTTTCTGGATTTGCAAGGATACACTAATGCAGGGCTCAATAGTTTCAACAGACATTTACAACTTCACCATAAAGAGTCTGTTGAACACAGCCTGGTCTTACAAAGCTTGTGCTTTAAGCAACTTTTTTTGGAAAAACAAACTTCGCTTATTTCAGGCAGACTGTTCATACTACTTGCAAATACTGTATTGTTCATAGCAGGATAGGAAAATATGTATATTTTAACAGAGAAAAATTAAAATTGCTCTGCATTTGATAATTTCTACAACTCATGTAATGCTTTAATCCCTTACAATGCATAGGATTATACACTTAGTGGCCTAAGATCCCCAAGAGCCAAAGCTTTAGCTTTAATTAAGTGTATCTGGCATCCGTTTTCTAATACCCACATGTAAAATCACACCGATGTTAAAGAGCTGCTTTAACTGCACAGATGTAGGCTGCGTGGTCAGTTCTGCCCCGCTCCTGGATGCACGGAGCCGGCCAGCACCCAGGGAAGCTGTGAAAACCCTCCCTGCATCCCTCTGTGTCTTACTAAAGCAGCTACAGAAAAATCTCATGCTCAGCCCTCTCCCAGACAAACCACCACCGACAGCCATCCCCACTGATGTCCAGTGCCCATTGCTGGTGGTGCGCTGGGCACCAATCCGGCAGCACCCAGTGCGTCTTACCCTGCGGAATGAACATGCTGTGAAATTACTTTGGATCACCTTGAAGGATCTAAATCCACCATCGCAACGGGAGATAATTTTAAGTGCAAAAATGACCTCAAAGCCTGGGGCTTCATTCAGACATTTCTTTGTCACTATTTCTCATTATGAAAATGAGGAAAAACAGGAAGAAAACACATTTTCCATTATTTGACTTCTTATATTCGCAAGGATGAAGAAAAAGATGACAAAAATTACTCAGGCAGCTTTATATTTCTTGCTATCACCCTCAAGTATCTCCTGTCCTGCAGCAGCAACTAGTAACTTCTCCAGCAAAGCAGCAAGGCTGGAGACAGGGGAGGATTCCTGCAATTCATAGAGAGCTCAGATCTTGCTGTCACAAGTGGGGAGTGACTGTCCCAGGGATACGCTTTTACCTCCAATGCGTATTTTTTAGATGAGGTCCATCTTAAAAGAGAGAAAAACAATCCCTGGTCCTGAGCACTTACTGTCACACTGTGAAGCATCACAAATAATTAAATCTGAGGACATCCTAGAAATGAAGCTGTTAACAAAATCCTAAGTTTCTGGTAGAGAACTAACTTTGCTTCCCTATGCATCTGTGCTACAAGTCTGTGGGACACAGAGGTTTCTGCGCTTTGCTAAATTGGCACCAACATACCTGAAGCTGGATTTGAAATACAGCAGCCCCCTTCTACTGCTACCCAATCTAGCAAATCTGCAATATTCAGTCACTTGTATTGTACAAAAGAAAGTGATAACATAATTTTGCCCCACATAATTTTGCCCTTCTCCATCATTTTTCTAATTATTAAACAACCTCCTGCCAACTTCTCATCGCAGATTAATTAGGGAGGGTTTGTTAAACCTGATGCAAGGAGAGCTCCAGTGTTACCAGGATGGGAACTTTTTTCCATGTGATGTTTTGTTTTTAACTTCAAAGCTCTGTAAAAGGGTCTTTCTGAGAGGAAAAGGCTGTGCCGAGTTACCTGTGAGGAGCCCAGGCCTCATGGAGAAATAGTGTCCAGCAGAGAGAAGAGGCAGGGTCTTGGCTGCAAATAATCTGCTTTGAAAGTGAAAAAATGGGGCAGGAGAACACACCAGCAATATCTTTATATTTTTAAGGGAACCTCCCCCTTAAACCTAAAGGATTTGCTGCTCCTTATACACATCCCACTCTGCAGCCTCTCAGGGAGCTTCGTGGACTTTGGCACATTTTATCTATCAAGTGTTTGGAACACAAAAGGCAAAGATTATATTCTCCACAGTGCACAGAGACCTTTGATACCACTTTCACCTCTTAATCTGGCCTAACCTGTGCAAATTTAAAGTAATTCTTTAAATAAAGATGGCACCTACCTTACCAGTGCTGGTGTGCTGCCAGGGACTCGGGGTGTGAGAGGATCGCCTGTATTTGAGCACAAAGATCCAGCTGAGGGGGAAATATTCCAATTTATAGCCTTGGGGGAAAACAAGTTTGGTGTTTAATGCAGCAAATCAAGATATAAACAGAGCTGCAAAAAACCAGCTTCCACTCACCAGTACGTTTGGTGCTGTACAGAGTCACTCAGTGCGTTGTTCAGTGGGAGGACATGTCAGGAGGGACATGGCGCCTGTGGTGCCTGTCTGTCACCCCACTTCTCACTTGACCCAACGGGACATGAGGAAAAAAACCTGGGGGAATGAACTGAAAAATCCCCCTAGGCGCTGGGGCACGCTGAGAGCCCGGCATCTTGCCTCCCAGCAGAAGCGCTTGGAGGCAAAACATGGCGCTGTTGCCGTGAGGCGCCATGAGGAAGCTGTGAGGGGCGAGATGTGAGGGGAAGGGCCGTGAGGGGAGAGATGTGAGGGGAAGGCCGCGAGGGGGCAGCCGTGAGGAAGGAGCCATAGGGGGGGAGTCATGAGGGGAAGGCCTTGAAGGGGAGCCATGAAGGAGAGATATGAGTTGACGGCCCTGAGGCAGGAGCCATGGAGAGAGATGAGGGGAAGGGCCGTGAGGGGGGAGCCATCGGCCTGTGCACACTTTGAGAGGCCTCACCAGGGCACTGCTGCTGTCAGCGCAGATTTGGGTGAAATCTCCAGGTTTCTGTGATGCCCCTTTGACCAGCCCCTCCTCAGGTCCCTCTTGGCGAGGGCAGGGTGTGAATAAATTGCACCGACACCAAAACTGTGTCCTCTGGATGTTTATTCTTTCTGTTTGACAGACTTTATCACAGCTTGTAACACCGAAGCGTCTACAGAATTAATCTAAGCCTACATTGAAATTAGTCACCACAGTGTGCCAAGCTGTGTCCAATGTTGTTTAATTAAACCATTATAGCAAACACCGTTCAACACATAATATAAGAAAGCACATAATAAAAATTAACATGGAAGTTGTACCCTTTGACATGAGTCTATTCCCTACTTAGTGACTTACAGTAAAAATTAGCTACTTAGGTCTACAGTGACGTTAGTGTAAGAGGCAGAAATCTGGGGAAACGTTACAACAATCATCTGGGTGAGACACATCCAGCTGCGCTGTCAGCCAAAGACGCTCTTGGCTGGCTCCTTGGGTTTCTCAAAGACGGTTTCACCCCCCGTCCGATCCCGGCTGAATACGGAGGGTGCTGCAGAGCCCATTTGTTCTTGGAAAAGAAAACCAGGAGAGGCAATCAGTGAGGTAGCATACCAAATTTGAGGAATAAAACTAGTGCAGTGCTGCTGAAATACACATTTGATAAATATTTCATCTGTCCATCAACTTAGAATCATTGGGTTGGAAGGGACCTTTAAAATTCATCTAGTCCAACCCCCCCTGCAATAAGCAGGGACATCTTCAACTAGATCAGGCTGCTCAGAGCCCCATCCAACCTGACATTGAATGTTTCCAGGTCAACTTCCCAAACGTTAACACACAGAGCTCCCTTCCCAAGCACAGGGCAGCTGACAGCACCTGTAGGTGATTACTACCATTGACTGACCCCAAATTCCTGCAGATGCTTTAGAAACTTGGAAACTACAGAGGTCCAGGCTATTATGCTGACAAGGTGTTAAAATTTATCATTTTTCCTTATACTCTCCCACTGGTGATGGGAAAGCAGCACAAAACCAGAGCATCAGGGTTCTCAAGTGCAAGCAGCCACTCTTCTCCCTCACCCTCTGTCCTTTGCCCTCCCCAATTTCTCCTTCATCTCAAAACACATCAAATTCACCCAATCAAGAGGCCAGAAGTCCCTAGTCTATGACCAAGCCTCGAATCTTCAGCTTGGGCAGCCGTTGGCATTGACTGTGGTCTCAGGGCTTGGTTTGAACCCTGGTTCAGAAAGCAGAGCCAGGGTTCTCCCTCTGGCTTTGTCCAGACAGGAAGGATGGCAGCTCCAAGCAGAGCCCTGGTGGCACCTCTTGGGGCAGTCAAGATGATGGATGCAAAGTCCCTGCACAGCCAGGCCAAGGTCAGTGAACACACCATACCCTTTCACTCGAAGAGAGCAATTAAGTCCATGTTTTTCTTTGGAAGACTGCTTAAGTGTTTCCATCAAGGAGACTTACCACACTGCTTCATCACTTGGTAGGTTTTCGATTTAATTTCCTGGTTTTTGGAAAGGTTTCCTCTGGCTCCTTTGAGGTCCTCTTCCTTCACTGGAGGACGCTTCTTTTTCACGGGGGCTGGCTAAGAAACAGATGTATTGCCCACTCATCAGTATTTTGTGTTTAAAAGCACAGGGAACAAAGCTGCCTTAACCCAAAGGCTACAGCATACAGAGTCGCTAATACAATACCACACCAATTTAAATTCTGAGACCGTACACCAGATACTCCAGATCTTTGCACAGCCACGATTTCACTGCCCTTCCCCAAATCTCTTGCCACTATTACTGTTCTGAAACTGTCTTCTGATTGTAGAGCCTTTGAAAGAGACAGTGGATTGCTTTTTTTTAAAAAAAAATATTTTTAATTTTTTTCTGTCCAGCTCTGCCTGGTCATTCTGCAAATACAAATTGCTGATTCAAGAATCTGTCCAATATTTGGGAAGGGAAAAAACATTCATTACTAAATGGAGCTTGTGCCTCAGTCTGCTCACTACTTCTTTGGGAAATTGGTCAGAGATTCCAAAGTCTGGCTTCATTTAGTTGGAATAAATTTTACAGTTGACCCATAGTTATTGATCTTAAATTTAGAGAACAAAACTATCCGGGCACTCAACAGGGCTTTCTACTGAGCACATCTGAAACACCACACTTGGAACCCAAAGAAGGAGAAGGAAATCTAATACAGAAACAGATGCATCATCAGGTGGTGACTGCAATGTCCAAGTACTAATCTGTTTACAGTTCATCTTGTTAGAAGTAAATCAGGATAACATTAGTTCACATCAGCCTATCCCTACCTTTAAATTAGCACTTCAAAGTAAGACACAATGTCAATCAGCAGCAGTCGCACCATCAACGGTCCCTCTTCAGTTTACTGTTTCAAGGAGAGACTGCCAAGGTCCCACCAGGCAGACCTTGTGGCAGGGTGCAGGGGCACAGGAGATGTGAGTAAAAAGAATGAGAGACCCCCACACTCCAACTCTAACAGGTTTGCACGCCTAAACATCAACGAGAACCTTCTCTGACCATTGCTACCTACAGAGGGCTTCTGATCTTTGGGTTCTGGCAGCGGTGGAGCCCACTTACACACTTCTAAGCACTGCCCATAAAGCTAAAAACAGTTGTGGAGGGAAACAAATCCCTTAAGGCCTGCAAATGGTTGGAGCAGCAAGTCCCAGGGAGCTTGCAGAGACAGCACATGCACGCCTGGCTCCCGGCAGGGACAGGCTGGCTGTACTGGACCCTTCAGCGTGTTTTCCACTGGCTGTAGATTCCCGGGAACGCTCAGAATAGCTCACCGTCAATCCCTTTTGCATGTGTTGTGGGAAACAAAACATTCACAAGGCCTCTGGGGAAAACACTCTATGAGTAGCCAAAGCAAGCAAGAGG
This sequence comes from Arenaria interpres, assembly GCA_013399435.1. Taxonomy (NCBI): domain Eukaryota; kingdom Metazoa; phylum Chordata; class Aves; order Charadriiformes; family Scolopacidae; genus Arenaria; species Arenaria interpres. The sequence goes on along the minus strand of VXAK01014490.1, from coordinate 42,896 downwards.
AAAGGGTGGTAGCAAACCCTTCAAAATTCACAACAGCTTTTGGTGGGTTGGCAGGTTAAACAAACACTCTTACTGCCAGGGTTTCATTTGTCCTGCTGCAGTGAAGATTGGCATGTGATGGGAACAGTCCCCCATGCCCACACTGCAGTGCACAGGCAGCCAGTACAGACCTGTGCTGGGTCTAACACAGAAAAAAATAAGAAATCAGAAAGAAACCTGCGCAGGTTCTTCACCAATTATTGGCAAGAGACAGTAACTGCGAGGCTTCTTTCCACTGGGACAAGGGACTTCTTGGGGACAGAGTAAGGAAAGAAGGCACTTGAGGTGTTCTGAGACACAGCCAGGCTCAGCACAACTGTTGGATTTTGCCCTGTTATTTTAAACTAAAACCTCTGGTGCTTTGATTACGGGTGGATTTTCCAGCAGTCCAGCTGCTGTGGATTAGCTAGTCCCTAGTGAAGAAGCTGCAGGGAAGGCTACTACGAGCCACAGAGGTGAGCCCTGGACCAGCCAGCACCAGCAGTGCTGCTAATTGCTCCCAACCCAAGGGCATTTGTAAGCAGGGTTTGCCAAGAGTCATTCCCCACTGGCCCAGAAGTGCTGCCTGCACTTTATCTGCTCCTGTCACAAGTCAAAAAGTGCTGCTTTGAAAGATGTATGACTATTTCTTTAAGTTTTTTTTTTTTGAGTAAAGAAAATAAGCCAAACTGAGTTACTTTGTGTGGTCAAACGATTGTGCCCTCCCCATGTTCTTGCTCTCCATCCCACCCACCACGTGAAATGCCCTTGCTGAGGAGAACTCTGGCAGGCACGCGTAGCTTGTGTTGAAAACATACTGCATATGTGAAAACCTCAACATTTCTGAGCTAATTTTAAGATCGCTTTGAAAGAGTGATCAGTGGGGAACACGGTAAAGACAAACCATTAGTTACAAAATGAACGTCAAAGTGTATAATACAAAATTTCAGTCTCAAATATCGTATCCCAACAGTTATAATTTGCAGTCACGCTCTCTCTTTTCCTGCACATCACCACATCACGCTTTACACACCGGCACACTTCAGTGTAGCCACCTCCTTCCAAAACAACTGCCAAAATTTCAAACCACTGTCTGAGAAAGTGCATTGGAAAAGCACAAATCACTCCTCCTCTGAAACATCCCAAACCAGAGGAGTGGTTTTCCCCTTCCTACAGAAATAAAAAATATTTATGATGAAACGGAACATTTAAAAACTAAATTAATTAACCACATAGAGGGCAGCTGCTTTCCTTCTTCATCAAATAATCCCTAACATGTTACTTGTTAAAATATATAAACAGAGTGTTTAAGTACTTCAACGTAATCAGACAAATTGCATGGCACAGAGAAGCCGAATTCGCTGGTTAACGAGAGTAACTTGCTAACAAAGCTATTCCAAGGAAACTGTCTAAGACAGTACCACATTTGTGGGGTGCCCTGCTCCGAGGAGCACAGGCTCCCACCCATCTCCCCGTACCTGGGACATAACTGCGGTGCTCACTCGGCCGTAATCCCTCCCGAGGTCGTTTCCCGGCTTTGATTAAATCCAGCCCGTGAGCTCTGCGAACGCCTGTTTTTTTCCTCGACTTATATAGAACATCTAACATGAAGTCATTACTGGGTCACTTTCCCAAACCAGAACCCCGGATGATTCAGGTTGACAGAGGCTGTTGTTGCTGAAGGGTTTATTCTTAGCGATGACTCGGGTTTGCAGTATTTACCGCGCCCCGCGCCTGGGGAGGGATGGATTTGGGGAGAGACGAGAGCAGACAGCTGTGGCTGTGGGACTGCGGGGAAGCCCGATCCACTACAAAACGACTTCCCGGGGAGTCCGCTGGGGCTCTATTTATAACTTTGAAATGCAAAACTTTGTCTCTGAATTGTCTTGGTGGGGGAGAAGGGGAGAAAAAAAAAAAAAAAGAAAAAAGAAAGAGTTTGTGTTTCTTTCCCAGTGTAACAAAATATGCGTGCTCTAAAGATCATATAAACCCAGCATCCAAAGCATAACATGAAGCTCTAAGTCACTTTTGCACAGGGGTCTTTAACAGAGGAGTATTTTGTGCATTTTAGAGAGTTATTAAAATAGGAAATGATTTTACCCTTAGAGTTCTATTGCTGAGCTGGCTCCGATGCCAGTTCTTACACAACTGAGAGAGTAAAATCACTTTCTACTTACAGCAGTATTGGTAAGTTTAATCGTTTCACCTGTCATCTGTATAGGAGTACTTTACTCGCACATGAATAAATTCAGTGTTCCCCACTGTACATGCTGACAGTACTAAAACCTTTTCCAAGAACTTTTATCATTAGCTCTCTGAACAATTTTTTAATTAAGTAGAAAAAACCAAATAAACTCTAAGCATGGATTCTACTTTTTATTAGCGGGAGAGGGATGGGTGGGAGGTTGTTTCCCTTCTATATATATTTTTTTAAAATAAATTCTTTGCATCATGCCAAAAAATCAGCTTCTGTGACCACACTCAACACCTACAAAGAACCAAGACTCCAGGCCTGTATGTTAATCTGAGAAAGGCAGATGTGACAGACCTCCAAACGCCTTCTACTATTAAGACCGACTGTTGTAGTGGTAGAAATCTGCCTTGGCCTTTTCTTGAGCTCCGCCCGTGTTTTGTTTAGTCTACAGAGAGAAGCACGGGGGGCAAGATAAAATAGGTATTTTTCATTGTGAAAACATCACATCAATAGCACAGCACCAACACCATCCCATCAGGACAGTGGGATCTGTGGGCTGTGAACTATCCCCCAGGCCCCCGGGTGCCCATCTTGCCTTTAAACCGAATTCTTTCCGGGCCTGGGAAGATGCTTTCCTTAATGTGACCGTTGGGGAAATTATTTGTAGGTTAAGAAGCAGTTTGGATGTTACATACTCAGCCACTCCTTATGCTGAATTTCTATTTTAAACCCACGGCCTCTTAAACGAGAGGAAACATTTCTGCAGAACAGTGGCACAGTTTCCACTTCAGGAAAAACAGCAAATTTTTTTCTATTGTACAAAGTAACACCTCCCCTTCTCTACTAAGATGTTTCTATACAGTCCCATAAGCGTCACTATTCTGATGCTATCTATTACAACAGGAAAATAACATTCTGCACGTTTAAAGCAAATATTTAGAATCCGAGACACTGAACTATTTTTTCCCTTCAGCTTTCAAAATTGTTTCATTTAACTGGTCCTGCATATTCTTCGCTCAAAGGCAACAGTCATGCTTTCATGGCAATTTCATTTATACAAACAAAATCGTTATACAAACAAAATTAAAACACCTTCAGCTTGCATGCCATTTGGGGACAGGAGATCAGGTGCCTGTAGAGGTAGGCAGCATATCTGAAGTTTCTAAGACATCCCCCATAGATTGAGCCTGGACAATTCTGTTGTCTTTTATTATATCTTTCCTAAACCAACGCTGAACTACAAGCGCAACCATTTCCTCTTCCAGATCATAGCCTATTTTTTCCTTAAAAAAAACCCACAAACATCCTAAATCTACAGTTACTCACATTTCAGAGCAGAAATCCTGTTGCCTGGTTGAGGTCCTGGGATCTGTTAAATGGAGCATGAATGAGAATCATAGAATCATTTAGGTTGGAAAAGACCCTTGGGATCATCAAGTCCAACCATCAACCCTCCTCTACAAAATTCTCCCTTGCACCATATCCCCCAACACATCTAAATGACTCAAACACGTCCAGGGATGGTGACTCAACCACCTCCCTGGGCAGCCTATTCCAATGCCTGACCACTCTTTCTGTGAAAAATTCCTTCTTAATGTTCAGTCTAAACCTACCCTGTTGGAGCCTGAAGCCATTCCCTCTCGTTCTGTCACTAATTACCTGGGAGAAGACCAGCACCAACCTCTCCACAATGCCCTTTCAAGTAGTTGTAGAGAGTGATGAGGTCTCCCCTCAGCCTCCTCTTCCTCAAACTAAACAGTACCAGCTCCTTCAACCGCTCTTCATAAGATTGATGCTCCAGGCCCTTCACCAGCTTCGTTGCACTCCTCTGCACCCGCTCCTCAAGATCTCTCTTGTATTGAGGTGCCCAGAACTGGACACAACACTTAAGGTGTGGCCTCACCAGTGCTGAGTACAGGGGGACAATCCCCTCCCTACTTCTGCTGGTCACACTATTTCTAATACAAGCCAGGATGCCATTGGCTAGGCTCATTTATTTACTAGTGCCTACCAGAAATGCAAGTTAACCCTCTATTTATCTTCCACTGGAACACGAAGTGTGGAAAACTCCTTTGCTGAGGAAGGGTTGCAGCTAAAACATGGTGATTACCATGGAAAATTTAGTGAATGTACACACGTCTGGCCACTGGTGGGAGTAACGGGCAAACACTGTGGAGGAGTTAGAGGTAGCAATGGATCGATACTGAGCAGGTCCAGCCCAGCAGAACACACTAAACTGCTGCCACCAAGACAGGAAGGGAGCTGCAACAGCAGCTCACCAAGAACAGGATTTCCACTGTATTCCGGTATAAAGGTATCAACCTCTTGCTCTTTGCAGTCTAAAAAAATTTAAATAAATAAATAAAAATCGATCACCTGCACATGGTCATGTTACAGCTTCACGGTGAGCCAGCTCCTGTCCTACGCGGTCCTGCCTCGTTCCTCCAGCACTCTGGAAAACTGATGGCAGATGCCTCACCATTCCTCCAGGGAACCTGGAGAGGAAGATGGCATTTTTCTGCCCAACAAAGCAGAAAAAACCCAAGCTAGGGCTATGCTCACTTTGTTAGATATAATAAGGCACTTTGGTAATCAAAGAAGCTGCTTCCCTGGAGCTTAAGGTACAACTCTGCACTACGTAGATAGCGCGTAGGAGTGACGTCTTTGTCAGACAGAAAACAATCAGCGCTGCTCTCTTCGTCCCCTTTGCATGGTTTTGGGAAGTAGCAGAGACTAAAGTAAGCAAGGAAGACACTAGTCACCTCCAGCATGTTGTCCCGTGGAGACAGGGGACAGAGAGGCTACTTGGTGCTAGAACTAGACACCCCACACATGGCCCTTTCCTGTCTCCGCGGCGGCACTGCGTGAGTTCTGTGATACAGGGCACTGCACCAACAAACTTCTCAACAGGATCCTCACACATCTTCCCTCAGCTTGCATTTCTACCATCTGCTGCAAAGAAATCAGAAGGGAAACAGAAGATAAAACAGGTTAACAAGTTACTGAATTAGGCCATGCCTCTGCCAAGGGTCAGGACGTTGGGAGGGAAATTCAGGAGTTGATATTTAAAGTTCTTGTTGCCAATGTCCAAAAGGTCTGGCTTTGCTTGAAAAGCCAAAGGCAGGGTGCGATCATCAGCTGTGTGGTTAAAGTGTTTTAACACCATCCTACACTCCAGAAGGCCTCAGGTCAATGTTCTGCCATCTCGGGAGTTCTCAGGTTGCACATCAAAGATTTTATTTTCAATATGAAAATACAGATGGTTATTCCCCACGTGTGCACGCAGAGGGCAAAACCCTCCCTCAGGGAATGTACCAGAGAAGAGCTTGCACAGACTCTTAGTTGTAAACAAAATTTGCTACTTAAGAATAGCGTCCCCTCCAACTGAAATGGGACTTGCTATTAAGGTAAATGAATATATTGAAATTAATACCAACAGGAGAGTGCAAAACATTAGATCTGCAGTAAACTCTGTAGCAAAATCTGCTTCCCACAACAGCACATTATAAAGATTGAAACACACACACTTTTAAACAGAACAAGTATAAAACAAGTGTACAAATCTGTAATAAGTCAAACTTTATTGTAAACCATTATACAATGTAATTACATCAGATACCCTTAAAAGTTAAAGGTAACACCACTGATTAAACAATATGGTCCAAACAGAGGGCAGCAGAATACAGCTGTTGGTTTCGCTCACATAGGCTATACTCTGAATTTACTCACAAACAAACCCAACATTCAGTTTGAGACGGATACCCACGCAAGACAAAAACACCTACAAAAGAGTCCCTTTTTTAAAGATACTGCAGTTTTACTTTGTAAAACCATAGTAGTCATTTTCAGTAATTGAACTGGAAACTTTACCTAAAAAAGTTTGCACGCCTATGCTGTAGATCTACTCTGACTCGACGCGGCTGAACTTACTCGCTTTCATTACTGGTTTCCCCTGTAAAAAGCACAGCAAAGTTGCAAACATGGGTTAGTCAAGCACAGTGGCAGAAATTCCGAGTGATGCTCGGCCCCCGGCAGAGCGCGAGAGCCCACATCTCCCCCCCCAGGATCGGAGCAGACACCTGCCGGAGGGGATCACTTTGCATTGCTTTAATTTGCAACTCAATTTCTGAGTTTTCCCTGAAGAAAAGCTATAGTACATTTTAGTTAGCAACAAGAACATACAGCATTTACCTACTCAAAGTAAGACAAGGGGACCTGAACGTATTAAAGCCAGAACTTGGAAACCACGTATTAGACAACACCAGTGTTTTAAGTTTACGCAGATGCGTCACAGGTCAGATACTAGGAACAGTTAATACATTTAGGTTGACCATTTGTGGTAAATTTGATCTCCACCAATACTTCTCTGTCTCTTCTCTAAGTTACAATCCCTTTTTCTTACTTTGGCATATACTACATAGCTTATTTTCATTAAACAGACTCACATTTTTTAAGCACAGCCCAAATTAAACCTTCGCTGTGAGTTGTCCCAAAGTCCATTTACCAGGCATAAATTTCGAGCCCCAATTTGAGGATAATACAGATGTTGTCATCTTGTAATATTATTACTGGATCAACTCTTTATGAAAAATCTATTGCGGACTGTGCTGCCAATACATTTCAACGAACAGTAAGACATAGTGAAGCACTAGGCACATACTTCCCTCTCACACATACAAGTTCTTCAGCCAGGAGCGCCCATCCCACCTGTACCTTCTGCAAGAATTCCAATTTTTATCTTGCAAAGAGGAAAACCGCCGATCTCACATTTTCCATCTCTTTCACGACAACAAAGAATGACCAGAAAAAAAAAACCCATTTCTGTTATTGGCTAAGGTTGCAAATAAAGTTTTTATCTTAGAGAAGGTTAGAGCTGTTTCTCTCCCTCCCACCCCCCGAAGGTATGCTCCTCCTGTTACTACTGTGTATTTATAATACTTCTGTCTCTTTGGCTCATAGTGCTTTACTACATCATCTCGTTGGGCATACCAAAATCTCAAAACAAGTGACATTTAAGCACTTTACGACATGAAAAATTGGGCATTCGTATACCTTTGCTATAACCATCTTCAAGAAACTGCTCCATAGTGCTTTACGCTGTTTTGTACTTGGTCAATAACTTTGAGGTCTGCTCAAAACAAATATTTTTACATGATTAAGGCCATAGTTTTATACTGACACTTCACAGATTAAACATGAGACTGGAACTAGAAATAATTCTGATAATTTAAGTTACCAGAGAAGAAGAGGGAAAAGGAAGATAAAATGAAAGCTCGTACAGTTAAATTTGTGTGCGCTGCTCAGTTATCTCTGACGGATGACGAGGACAGCGATGGCTGTGCAGTGGCATGAAGCACGTGTTGAATAGCTTTATTTCACTATCTGAAATAGAAGAAATCCTATGCTAAAAAAATAAATGCTGACATCTGTGACAAGAGCCAGTCCTAGCTCTCAAATCCTTTTGGAAAAGTGAGCTGTATGAGTCTATTCTGTTGATGAAAATGAATTCCTTGAAGTACTGTGCTTTTGGAGATATGCGCCCACCCAATGGTTAATAGTCAAGAGAAGTCACGCAATCAATGAAAAAACCCAAAAAACCTGGAACAGAGGCAACACTGATTAGGGACATTTCCCCATACCCCCACTCCCCCATTTCAGAATAACGCAACCTTCCACTGTCATTTGTTTCTAGATTTAGTCTAAAACAGCAACTGGGTCTAGTGGGAGGTGTCCCTGCCCAGGGCAGGGGGGTTGGAACTAGATGGTCTTTAAGGTCCCTTCCAACCCAAACCATTTTATGATTCTAAGAAACACTAGTACTTAAACTTATTGCAGTAATTACATTTCAGTGCACAGTAACAGAGGTCAGTGGCTCAACTAAACTCACAAACGTTTGGTAAAATGTCCCTTCTGGCCAGCTGGACAGGCTGAGGTGTACCTGAAGTCTGAGAACATTGTGTCCACCTCGGCAGCCATGCAGTGAAAAGGAATGCTGGAATAGTGAAAATAAGTACGGGAGCGCACAGTTCAGTATTTACTAAGGCCCAAGAACCCCATTTAAGTGGTCTGGATAACAAATCACATTAAGACCTAGTAAATCTATAAAAAATGTAAAAAAATCTTAAAAAGTTCTGAGCAGTTTTCCAATGAAACTGTTTAGTTTAAGGCTTGGAACATTTCCGTTGTCCAGATACTACAACAGATTTGCAATTAAGGTCTGTTGTCACCTTTTTGACACATTGCCTTGTCCTGCACAAGGTTTAACTACGCAAGGAAAGCCGTCAGAAACAATCATTTAAGAAAATATTCAAAGCAAAAGGATTTCACTGAAGACATGTCTGCTAGGTTTCAGATAAGCACGTATTATCAAAAGACACACACTGAAAATGACAAAAATTCTGTAGTAACAACTGTATTATACCTCTCGAGGTTTTTTTTACTCACTACTAAAGAATAATCAGACTTTATGGAAATTAAGCAGAAGATTTTTTTTTTTAAGCATATTAAATAGAAGATTGTTTTCTCAACAAAAAACATGGGACAGAATTATTTGCAATACTGTAGCACAACTGTTTCAGTCAGATCACAGTCCAGCACTGCAGGGAAAAGTACAAGAAACGTTCCATCTCTTTTGGGTCATTTGAGAGGTATGCACAAGAGACTTGCACAAACAGAAATAATTAGTATCATCCATAGTTACTCATTTCACAAATAACCTATCACAACAGATTTTTGTTATACACTAAAGTGCACGTTTGTCAAATATGCAAACACCACCTCCTATTAAAAAAAAAAAAAGGTATTTTCAAATGATGTGGTCAAAAGCACATTTAGGACTGCATTTTTAGTGATATTTGGTGACTTCAGCAGTGACAGAGAGCTCTTCCCTTTGCAATCCCTTTGTCTTAAACCAGGACACAAGGATAAACAAGATTTTCACTACAAATCTTTTGACCTGTTCTGCACAAAAAAGGGAACCACACCCTTTTCTCCGACAAAGAGAATCTTTAAATACAACTGTATGAAAATATAACTTAAATATAAAATAGTCAAATAGATTTGAGGAGCCTTGGAAAAAAATCTTTGTTCCACCTATTAGTTCCATAGGTACCCGGTAGCAAGTAAACATTTGTACTTAAAAAAATAATGTTAAGTTACAGCTTGTAACCATAAACTATTCTGCTCTAGGAATTATGCTGCAAAAGCCAGTTTTAGTAATAAAACACACTCCTTTAACTTAGTTGATTCTGATGCCTTTTGGAGAACATCTTAAACTGTATCTGTTTTCTATGATCTTCTCTGAAATGTCAGATACAAATCCCCCCAGCACCTGGTCCTCAACAACGCTGTGTTTTTCACACGTGATGAAAAGACATTCTTGCATAATTGGTCAGTGTGTCTGTAGTGCAACTGGACTGGAAATCTTCCAGCCGACCGCGTTCTGTTGGCAGACTTTGCCTTTAAGTTAGTTTGTATGAAAAGGGAGATGCAATTGCAACATTAAAACCCACTGACTGAAGTTTTTGCCACGAAACCTGCACATACACAGGTCGGGGAACGTGTCATACAGGCAGACCAAAACGATGCTTCTTTTTCTTAATGGGCTTTAAGTTGGTCAGTCTACGCAGGTCCTCTTCAGCGTCTGATTCCTCCATCTCATCATCTGCTGAAATAAGGATCTAAAAAACAAGTTACAGCTTCTGAGTAACACGGATCAAAGTCATTCTCTTTCTTTATCCTGCTTTTAACCTTTTACTTTTTTTATGTTTGCGAGGCACCTTATTACTTGCTCAAGAAAGAGAGCTTACAGAACACAATTTGGATTTACTGCCAGTACTATCAAACAACGTCACACATCCTATCTGGAACCTCCAGTAAATTTCAAAGAAGGATGCACGTGTATTAATCTCTACTACAATCACTGATTCTAAACCTAAAGAAGTGATTCCAGCACCTCCACATCAGTGGGGGCAGCTTGTTAAAACAAGAGAGAATATATAAGCTCTCTATCCACACTGGTATATGGCAGCCATTTTATTAAAGAAAACCCCATCTAAATAGTACTGTCTCTAGCACAGAAAAATTACATTAACCAGCTAAAGCTAAAACAACTCACCTTCAAAGATACCACCGATTCTTCAGCTGAACTGAGAACTGCCCACTTAGTATAATTTAGAATAAAATTACACTAAGGCAAGGATGTAAATACTTCTCCAGAATCAGGCTAGTTGCCTCCACCAGCTTCCTCTCATAATTAGAATTGTCTACTAGTTTTATATTCTGTGTGGGTTTTTTTTAGAAGCATTTGTAACACAGTTCACCTGTGACATTTAAATATATTGTTATGTCTTCCTGCCCATCTGGAAGGAAATTCACTACTGTGAGCGGTGCAACGATGCCATTTTTCTTAACTGGTTTTCAACTGCAAATGCTGGGAACTACTGTTAGAGGTACATGCACAGAAAATCAAAGCCAAGTTGAACAGCATTACAATGAAATCGATGCCATGAGGGAGGAACTGGATTGATATCCATCAATTGCAATAATTAACTCTACGTACTTCTGACTCTGACTCCTCATGTGATGCTGCTCTCCTGTATCGGACTTTACTTCCATTTCTTGAATCTTGTCCTGCTTCCTTTTCTTCAAGTTTAGCTTTTGTCTTCCCTTTCTTCATAAGAAAATTATCTACTACCCAGAACATTAATGCCTGTTAAAGAGAAGGAGGAAGTGACAGTTCAGTATTCTTTGGAGTTGTATATGTTCATTTGGTCAGTATTTAGACAGAATTAAGAAAACTTGACAATAATTCTGAATTGGCCAAACAGGAAAAGTATTGTATGGGCATAATGTCACATGGCTTATTACACATCGCATGAAGGCTCTAGAACATAGCTACTTTTATCCTTTGTAGAAGAGAAGAAAATAAGAAAAGTAGCTGCTATTCAGAGTGATCACATACTAAACTCTTCACGTAGAACAGTTCAGGCAGACGTCTCAGTCCAACAGACTTTTAGTTCTCAAAGGATAAATTTCACACTTGAACAAATTAAGGACAGAAAAATAATAATTACCAGCAGTTATTAAATGCAAGGACACCCACCACCTCTGGCTCTAGTCCCTAATTCCCACATTGCTGGAAGAGTACGCTTTGGGAAGGATGACTGTGCACTTGCCCTTTTCCTCTGCTCCATCATAGGTCAGCCACCATTAGCTATGGCCAGACACAGGATACCTCACAGCACAGCTATCCTTACACCAACTGTTTCCTAAAGCAAATTTCACTGCAATTTTATAGTCTCTATGTCAGTATTTCATTCATTCTACTGAAGCTATCATGCCAAAGAGGTCTATGAGGCATTTCTGCACCTCTCCTGAGCCTGGTTACTTAGTTCAATCAGATTTCAGCTTCGTAAAATCTATATATCCAGACATTTCATCCATTCTTTAACACCCTTCCCCTTTAAAAATTAATTAAGCACCAAGGTACACCGTGCTTTAGGGACTAATGTTAATTAATTAACACATGGCAGAAAGATATCCAAGTAAACATCTCACAGAAGCACGCAAGTTGTACTAACATTAACAAAGAAGGGAACTATCAGCATGACGATAGCCAGCTCCAACTGGGGGTTCTCTATGGGATTCAATAAAGCTACCTGTGGAAAGAAAAAAAGATTAAGTTCAGATCATGGCAGCATGTGCACAGAACTGGATTAGCAAGTGCAGTTGTTCATGTTCTAGCTAATGCTACAGAAATAATTCACATGCACCAAAAAAGGGCAGCTTTGTAGAAAAAGAAAGTACTTCGGACAGCTTATAAATCTCCACAGATAAGTGGGGCTGGCGAGAAACTTATCTCTGCCATTTGTAAACAGAGAGGTCTGAGGAGCTACATTAGAATAATCTTGAACATCTAGAGCTGCTTGCTCCCCAGGAACTTGCTTTCAATTCCATCTTTAGGAAATTTAAACAGACCAGCCTTTCACAACACGCACAGTAAGGAGACAGAGTTCCCAAAGTAGTCCAGAGCATACAACAGGGACTAACTGGTTTTAATGGGCTATCACTTAGAATCTGTGCAACGTAATATTAAATCAAAATAAATATTTATCTGATCATCAGCGATGGCTTCGCTAATCCGTTGCAAATTACTAAACTTCTACACTTTAGATCTATCAACAAGGTCAGGCAAAGAAAATTATTTAAAATACTATAAGCAGCAATACAAAATAGCTTCAAGTAAAGGTTAAAGACTTAACAATAGGAAGAACCCCTTAGTAGCTTCAAGAGCATTCAGACAAGGAGATAGAGTAAAATTTTATATTTTGGAGGTTTTTTATATACTGCAATATATGACAGGATATTCCTGGCAATGGATGCCAGAAAGCCTAATTAACCGTATCCTAACCAAGCCAAAAGAAGGTGCCACTGCCACAGAGTTAAATGGCATTGGCTGTAGCCAGTTACGATGCTGAAGCCAAGCCAAGAAACACTAGTAGAAGTCTATTGCTTTTCGGCTTCCACCTCAAATTCATTTGTCCGTACAGTGCTGTGAAAACACAAACCTCTTTCCACTGAGGTATAAGCAGCACTATAATGATGATGGTTTTCTCGAATGTCATAATCATTATGTAGAGAGCACACTGGCCCATCCAAGCACTGCACTGCACTGGGTCCCCTGCAAGAAAGAAGAAAGGTTCAATGCAGGCATAGGGTTGACTTTACTTCACAGTAAACATTTTAGAAGAGCAGTATGAGACGAGGCAGGGCAGCTCTAGCCTCCTTAAGTGCTTTCCACAGTTGCCTTAGCGCTGCTCCTTCCTCTCCCTCAGCCTCACCCAACTTTCAACAAGTATAAGAAATGGAATAAAACAGGACTTTATCCAATTCAGCAGTACCTGGTTATATGCTCACCGATTTACATAATCTGATGAAAGCAAGACACATACAGTTGGATTACATTTGTCTCATCAAATTGTTATTTTTGACCCTTTATCATGAAGTATTAAGTTTCTTAGAAGGGAAAACTTAATGGAAACAGGAAGACCACAAATATTTGAACACAAAAACGTGTGTAGACTACTATAGTCTATGAAAGCAAGATGGGGGGAGAGGGAAGGAAAAAAAAAAAAAAAAAGAGAAAGAGGACTGGTACACCTAAGAAGCTTTGTAGGCGAGCTTAAAGCAGCACTTCACAACATCTTCAAAGGCAGCTTAAAACTTTTAGCCCGGAGATGAATAATGGGCAATGGAAATTCAGATGCCTTTATGTATTTGTAATGCATAATGGATAGTTGCTACTTCCTTTTCTGGAATGTTTCTGAAAGGCTTTCAGTATTAATACTTGGTAACAGTCTTGAGACTTCCCGTCTTACTGTTTGCTGCTTAAATGGCACAAAAAGAAATTGATAAATCAGACTGGAGTTCAGAACAAAGAAAAATTCCTAAACAAGTTTTACAGTAAGAGCTAGTGATCGACCCTCAAGAGCTTGAGTCTCCAAAAGAAAAATGTTTAAAATGCTCAAGTTTTACAATTATATACTAGAGTTTATGGCTTCTGTTGTAAAAAAACAACAGAAAATTTGAAATGGGAAACACCACTAATTCAAAGTTGAGCAACTGTGATTCTCCTGAAGATACAAAGCCTGAGTTAAGTTTAAGAATTAAACTTTAGCAATTTATTTCTATACTCCACATTTTTATTAGCACTCTCTAGTTTTCTTCATTAACGAGCAAACAGGAAAAAAAGAACTAAATCTAGCTTTAGCTACAGACTACCATTGAAACTTCACCAATTTATTCTAAGATCTTTTCAAATCTGTATTTAATTCCTAAAAGCAAAGACAGCGATAGCAATTTTGCATCTATTCCAACTCTGTCCCGTGAGATTCTGTATGTCCAAAAATTATGAAACTCTGGATTAAGAGTATTGTGCACTATCACCAATGAATGTTTTGTTCCATGATGTTGTTGTGGGGAGGGGTGCTGTTTTTTTGGTACATGACTCAAATTAGAAGTTGTGTATATTAAATTCCACTTGAGGATTTTTGCGTGCCCTACTGCATCGACCAAATTATCTCTCAGCTTTAATTAAAAATGGGGAGAAGAGGGATGCTGTCCGCTTTGAATTTACCAAGTCTTTTGACAGTCTCCCAATAGGAACTGCGTAGAAAAGTTGAGGCGTTATATACCAATGAGTGGTATATAACGTACAATTCTGACATAAAGGAAAAAGGCTTTCACAATGCCAAGTGGTTAAGCACTAGAGTAAGTTGTTCAAACGGGTTCTTAAATCTCAAACCATGGATAAATTAAAGACTGGACTGGACCACCTGCCCTGAACAACCTGCTTTAGCTTTGAAGGTAACCCTGCTTTGAGTAAGAGGTGGGATTATATGACCACTGGAGACCCTTTCCAATCAATTTTTCACTATGATTTTATAACCTATGCAATTCAAGGGAAAAACCAGAAGTTAATAACATCACCACACCCAAGAGCTGTTCCCAAGAATATCTGGGATATTTGTAAGTTCAAAGAATGAGTACACAAACTCAAATTAGAACTTTAAAGTTAACGTTGAAGCCATAAAGCTCTAATTTAATTTCTAACATCTCTGACAGTCTCTCTTGAATTCTGATTTTATACCTGTCATGTACAAATTACATGTCTAGAATAAACTAGCAATTCAGTAGAAATCTTGTTACTACAAGAAAAGTGCATTAAGACTAAAACTGAAAAATTTTGAATCCTCAGTGACAACTGCAGCAGCATTTTTAAAAAAAATGCTCGGCAATGAAAAACTAGTCTAGACTAGTGTATGCTATTGTCAGCAGCCACTTTGTAGAAGCACATTTGCAGACAGCTCTCGAAAAAAATAGCTGTGATTCCTCTATCCTGTAACTTCTCTCAGTTCTTCAAATCCTGAGAAATATTCTTAAGAAAATGCCAACTCACAGAACTACTCCAAAATAAATTTTAAAAAGTTTTTAAAATAAGTGCTATCTACCCTGTATGGCTATAAATAAGTTGCTCTGCAAGTTGCAAACAAAGAGCCAGAGGGAAAAGATGCATCAAATACAATTTCTAAGCTTTGCCATCTGAGAAGCAAAGACAAGCAAAGAGACCAGGGCACGATTTAGTTGCCAAGAGTTCATTGTCACCAAGAGGGGTTTTGTCACCTGCTTTCTACTCACAGCAGCTAAAGTAGCCTAAGACAAGAAGGGAAGGAGAACGCAGGGAACATTCTTTTCAGTATAGATCATGACTGCTTTTCTCCTCTTTACGTCCTCAAATACACTAATTGATTCTGCACTTCTATTAAAATCCAGCTGCTGATGTAATGAATCTGAAAATACAGACCTAGAAATATGAATACAAATTTAATAAAGAGAAATTCTGGCATAGAAAAAGCCCTTGAGGGAGCGTCACGCTACTTGTTTGTGAATCAGCGTGCAGTGCTCTTTTTGTTGTACAAAGAGCAATCATTTATGAATGCTGATATTTTGGTACCCATTCTTTCCTTGAGGCATTTATGCTTAAAAACTATCCTCCATATAAAGAAGAGGCTTTTAAAACCAGCAGGACACTGCTATTTTTGTGACAGCTTCAAGTAATGAATCACCAGGGATCAAGTAATAGAGCTAAGAAGGGAAATGAGCTCACAGTGAGAATTAACTTGAGGCAAATGATTATTTAGGCTCTAGAAACACAAACAGCATCGCTCAATCACAAGAAGAGACTTNNNNCCTAATTCACAGAAAAGGGCTGGGGGGGGGGGGGCTTGTTTGTTTTCTTACACTTGCAAACAAACTGAAATCACACTGATCTCCAGGCTGAGGACTCGACTTTACTACTTCAGCTAAAATTCCACAAGTCTCTGATACCTTTCAATGAGCAGACACCTCACCACCCACGTATGCTAAACATCCATGTTTAACTTCAAAATACTATGTCTAAACACAGTTGTGACCCCAAAGGACTGCATTTTAGTCCCCTCGTCTACCCTACTTAATTATTTTAAAGAATCTTACAAAAAATAAGACAAATGTTTCTTGGGGCCAAAGTGAAAAATTTTAAGTAAAATGCTAATATGAAGGTTTGCACTTCAGAAACTACAGCAGTACGTAACAGAGGAGGGCAGCAAACAATCCAAGGAAAATTGTCCTTTTTAGACAGACTTCTTATGTGGGGTCTAACCTTACTGCAGAGCCATTACTAATAACTTCCCCATCTGCTTTCTGGGTCCCTCTATACCATAAACCCCTCCCACATGATTCATGGCAACACAGATTCACAATATACTTTTTAATAGTGCTTACAATAGCTCGATTAAGAAACCAACACACTAAACTCAAGACAGCACATTAATGAAGATTCAGAAAAGAGAGTTAGCCACTAATCAAATGATTTGATATTGGAAAGAACAACTAAGTAAAGAGGACTTCTGTAATTTCATACATCGCTTATACACACACATACACAGAGAAGAAATACTTGATAAACAAGTTTAGGCATTTCAGATCCCCTTACTCAAAATGACAATAATGGGTCACTCGCAGACCACCTCCACAGCATAATGCAAGTAACAAGTCCATTTGTTGATTTTAAGAGCTTAGTTACTGCAGTCACAGATGCCTCATAACTCACTCGAATAAAAACAGCTTCGTTTTGGAAGTCAATAAGAGATAGAGACAAATTTCAGGAGAGTGAATATACTCCCTTCCATCTTCCCATTCACACAGACCGCTTATTATTAAAAGGAAATTAAAATGGGACAGAACAGATTATACAAGAAAAGACAGAATTCTGTTAGGAAGAAACCAAATCTAGTACTTGACAGGATTACAAGTACCAACCTATAATTGTAATAGATACGCCAAGTTTTTTTTATTTGCTCTGAGTAGAAAGCCAGTTTTATAGGGGCTGAAAGCTGTTCAAACATCTTTAAATGGCTTCAAGCCAAATCAGCAATCAGAAAAAGGGACTTTGGGCAATAGGTCTCAAAGCTCAGTCAGAAGGTGCAGCTCAGCAATGTCTCAGCTCTTTCCTTGCCCTTTTTCCTTTCCCTGGGCACTGGTGCTTACCTAATCCCTTAGGGACCCAAGTCTGGGGACTGATCTGAAGGAACTATTTACTTTTCTACATATGGTGAATTTTCTGATGGTTTAGCGCTCTGAAACAGTTCCCTGAAGAGTCAGATGCGCACCAGTCCAAGGAAAAGAGTGGAAATATTGGACTGTGGCATGTGGGAAAAAACAAGAAGTGGATAAACAGGGTTGTGGCAGTGCTGATTTAAATAGCTAAAATGGCCATAAACTCTACCCTAAAAGATACACATTAAATATACATAAATCTAACAAAAAATGCCCTACTGGTATAGGCAGTTATTTCTCCTAAGATAGATGCTTGCCATCATCTCTATTTTAAAACTCTGACATTAAAGCAAATAGCATTTAATGCCATTTGATTTAATTGTAAACTTCCCAAGCTTTTAAAGCACTTCTACTTGACAAGACCTTTATTTATTTATTTATTCTTAATTCTGTCAGCCACTTAGAATCATTAAAAACAAAGAAACTTACACAACAAAAAACCTACCAATGATAATTATGAAACTGCTATAAAAGCTTTTACTGTGTTAGGGAAACATTATTTTAACTTTATTTTTTCAAACCAGAGGTTTTCTTTGTTTGTTTTTCTCTCTGATGAAGACCCATAGCTCTCTTCTAAGGCAACCTCTCCCCCATTCCTATCTCAAGGAGCACCAAATGCAATTTTCAGCACCTACACAGAACTTCCATTGCCAACCAGCCAGACTAAGCAATCTGAAAATAACAGGTTGCACAGAATTAAATGCTGATGTTGAGTATATATGATACCCATCTGCAAATCCACAATTTCTGTAGATCAGTGGACTTCTCTGGCTAACGTAATGGAAGATGAAGCAGGTGATGGAGCAGGTCCAGAGGAGGGCCACAAGGATGATCAGGGGGTTGGAGCACCTCTGCTATGAGTACAGGCTGAAGGAGCTGGGGTCGTTCAGCCTGGAGAAGAGCAGGCTCCGGGGAGACCTTATAGCAGCCTTCCAGTACCTGAAGGGGGCCTACAGGAAGGCTGGGGAGAGCCTGTTTACAAAGGCCTGTAGTGATAGGACAAGGGGCAATGGCTTTAAGCTGGAGGGGAGCAGGTTTAGATTGGAGATTAGGAGAAGGTTCTTTACTGTGAGGTTGGTGGAGCACTGGAACAGGTTGCCCAGGGAGGTGGTTGAGGCCCCATCCCTGGAGATATTCAAGGTGAGGCTCGATGAGGCCCTGGGCAACCTGGTCTAGTTGGGGGTGTCCCTGCTGACTGCGGGGAGGTTGGACTAGATGACCCTGAAGGTTCCTTCCGGCCTGGACAATTCTATGATTCTATGAAACCCACAACTTCACATAAAAGCAATGTCACTAGGCTGTCCCTCAGCCTGTATGAAAGACATATGCATTTTTTATCAATGATACAAGCTTTATGTGCAGGAGTTTGAGTGATTGTTACTCGAGGACAAGCACAGGCCTCCTTGCCATTCTCTTCACTGAAGGTTCGTGGTTGTTTAAAGAGGCTGGCAGAACTCTTAGCCCGTATCTTCAGACAACAGCATGTCGTTCAGTGAAAGCTTTACTAGGAAATGACCTTCCAGCTATCATTTGTTTAGAAGTGTTTCAGAGTAAATTTATCACACTTATTTTTTCCATGAGATTAGCCAATATCGTAATTTGTTCAATCACTCCTAAAAAAATAAATACTCAAGCAGTTGTTCCAAACTCACTAAATGCTTAGAGACTTGTTGAGGTTCCTAACACAGAAGGTATTAAATATTAAAATGACCACCATAAATTAGGTATTAAGAAGGCATTCAATATTAAAATGACCACCATAATAATTGTATAACGATTTTAAGATGAGTTAACCACCAGCTGAAATATTGTGAGACTCTATCCTGAAAATAATTTCAGTGCAAGAACAGAAACATTTACCATATTCACCGAAGCGAAGGGACTCCCACTGCTGCCACTCCACAATGCTGCTGACTGCACGTATCCCAATGTAGATTAACAGCATTCCTAATGTGGCATCTAACAAGAAGTTGATAAGGTACCTAAAAGGAAAAAGGTAAAAGAAAACAAGGAGCAAGGGTCCATTTTCTACAAGTTCAGTGTATTTTAATACCACAATTGATAAAAGATCTGTATGTACGTTGAGAAGCCAGAGTATTGGAAATAATAATTCACCCATTTCTGTAATAATATAATTACCCTAAAATTTAAATAGTTTTAGAAAACTCTTATTTTTTTTTCTGTCCTTAAAGTTAAGCTTCGACTTCTATTTTCATGAATTCTGGTGCGTGCATGCACATACTCTACAGAAACTCCAATATTCTTTTTACTCCTTTAAATTAAAACCAGATTTCCTTTTTTCAATTGCTAAGTTCATTCTGCATGGAAAAAGTGTATTCGAATAAAGCCAAAAGACTAAATGGAAAAGGAATAAAAAGAGAAGTTATCCTAAAGACGTATCAAGGAATTTGAAGGTAAAAAAAAACCCCAACCCAAACCACTCTTATTCGCGGGGGAAAGACTAGACAGTTTTTCTTGCTCAAGGGAGCCCCCTCCCAGCCTCAAGGAGGAGGGATGAGGACCACCACGCCTAGAGAGCACAGTCATTATCTTGGTCAAATTTCAACTTACTTAGTGTCAGGACAAAAAAACTTTTTACTTTTTTGCACTTCAGTCCTTGTCCAACAAACACCTGAAATAATCAGGAACAAGCCTTCCCAGAAAAAGAACAATAAAACAAATCACCCTTCAGTAAACACACAACTGCTGCACTACTGATTTTATTGTTTCAAGGAGAGCTTCTGGGATCTTACCTATATTTCAAGAAACTAGAGACTACTGCCGGTTTCAAATTAATTCTTTGGTTCATTAAATGGTACAGCTGAAATTCAGAGCATTTTATAAGTCAGTTTAGTTTATTTATTATCACCAATTTTAGCTAAACAAAACAGCAGCTGAGAAGGAGACAAATAGAAGACACATATAAATCCTTGTTACTGAGTTTCTTATTTGGTAATTTCAAATACTTAAGGTAAACTCTGGAGTTTATAGAAACTTATCTGCAGGGATAAAAATAGCAAACCAGAGACCTGTGGGTGTCTGCTGGCTGTGGAGAGAAATCCACGTGGACAAAACGGTATCAGAAACAGGAAAGCAAAGACAGCACACATGTATTCACAACAGTAACGGAAGAGTTGTTCTGACCCTCAAAATCCCATTCAAGAACAGCTCAAAATAAAAATGAAGCGGGTGTGTCTCGATTCAGCCAAGACTGACCCATAAACTTTCTAAAAAATAGTTATTTTCTAATAGTTGTATGTCAAACCAGAGCTTTAACGAACTTCGTATTAGCCAAACATTACGATCAAGGTTTAGAGTTTGGCAGAGGAAACTCGGCAATTACAAGTCTTCACAAGTCATTTTAAGGCCACAAGGGGCTGCTGTAAGCCTGTAGGAGGAAGGCAGCCATCAGGAGCGGGGAGAAGAGCTGTGCCAACACCTATTTCACATCACCTTAGGGCTCACAGCGCAGGCGGAGCGTGCCCGATATTCCCCAGCACATCAGGCCCACTACGTGCAGGCAACCAGCTGGCCCCGTGCTGCGCTGCAGTAGCCCCCCCTGCTCATGTGTAACCCCTGCTCCGGCACCAACAGCACCCCAAGGAGCTGCTGCCCTTCAGATCCACCCATCTGACTGAGTGCAGTGACTGAAAGGCTGGGGTTCACGCAAACTTCCCCATGTACCGCATACAGACAGCCCAGTACCCCGCCCTGCAGAAGAGAATGCCGTTTGCTTTACCTGTTTAAAATTCTTCAACCACCCACCTGTCTGTCGAGGTGTTTTAACAGATGTTTTATCAGCTTTGACATTATCACGGACCTGCCTGAATTACAGCACTATGCTCCCAAACTAACAAACGACAACTTCCAGTTGTAGTTCTTCCCAAGCTTTGAATCACAATGTTTTCTAAAACTGCATTTTCTGGTCTTGTTCTAAAAATAACCCAAAAACTACAAAACAGGAAAGAACAGAAAGCTATTCATGTTTGAATTTGCTGAGTAAAATTATTATTTAAAGTCACAGACAGAAACGTTGCTTTAGCTCACTGATTTTGTCTCACTTGCACACTTAAGATATATTTTTTCCCCGAGAGAGGACAAGTGGCTTTGGTGGATACAACATGCTATTTATTCTGCTACCACGGAGGACCTGCGCCCTTATCTGAAAAATGATACAGCTCCACATTGAAATTTTTGTTATCCTGAGAACAGCAAATAACAGTCTCTACCTCACCCTCTCACTTGTTTTGTGTCATGTTACGCTTCCATGAAAAGTAGTATTTAAAAATAGTTATATCGACTACATTAAAATATGCAGAAGAAAACACACGTTAGCAAACCTTTTATCTTGAAAACTCAGTACACAGCACAAAGTTATTTTTAATTTTTAAATATTGTAAATAAACTATTGAGCTTTAGCTTTAAACACTGGCAATTTTACACATGCTTTGGTTAGCTTACACAAACATATACTTTAATATAGAAAAATTGAAAGAAAGTAATTTGTGCCTGCCAGTTTTAAAATCTATCAGGAAATTCTTAAATCAGCAAGCAAGGAAAATCCTACAATGATGCCTGGTATTATTGAAACTGTCATAATTACAACCTAAACTTTACAGTTAGTGTGTGAAAATAAACACAATTTTCCCTACCAAAATGCTTTGTGGCGGGAAGAGAAAAGCAGTGTTTTATTTGCACAGTTATAGCATGTAGGAACACAAAAGAAACCAAGGAGGAACAAGGGAAATAAAACAGGCCTGTGAAGCAACACAAGCATATTCCTTGAGCTGTGCAGCTCCTTTGTTTACCAAAGGACAACAGTGAGCAGATGCCGTTGAAGGAACTGGATTGGTTTTAAAGGGCAAATTACTAGGCTTTTAAAACTAATTTCACAGCTTCTATTGCCAGGAACGTGTAAGCTTTTTTGAGCATGAGCTCTATCAAGAACAAACCCAAACAATTACCATTTGCTTCAGGAGCTCCTGTAAAGAGCCTGACAGGGTCTTAGTCATAAAATCTTCAGGTTTAATATACTACAGTGAAATGCTTATCTACTTAGTCACACTGCTCCAAGCGTGACATTGCAAAATTAATTTTCGTACTAACTGCCTGGGTACCTAGCAAGAATTCCTGCTCTTAACAAAATGAAAATACTACTGGAATAGCTAACGTAAGTTTTAGAAGAAAATACAAGCAAGAATGATTTTTACTAAATATCCCTGAAAGCAATCTGAATTTATATTAAAGCCTTGCTGCAGCAAATAGTGCAGCCTGAGGTCAGTGCACACCACTTTATCCTCATTTCCTTTGGTCCCTAGCACCTCCTTCAGTGAACACCCCCATATTACACTGTGCATCCCGAGTCCTCCCTCATTAACTGGAGAAGAAGCAGTAGTAAGTTTACCCTTGGTCTAAAATATCTATATACAGCCCAGAAAAAGCTTTTCCAGGTCCTGCGAAGCCAGGAACTTAAAGAGCACAACTCTGATCCTTGATTAACTAAGCTTAAACCACAGGTTTCTGAAAGGGATTGGTTTCTACCATGAAAATTGGTTTCTCAGCTCTATCTTCCATTATCGTCCACATACACCATCAAACTCAACTGCAGAACTGCCATAAAGACCAATTATTCTGAAATTTAATACTCACAGTGAACAAGGGTCTTCTTCTGTAAGGTCTGATAAATAGACATTTGCAAAGTGGATGAACAACATCCCTATGGCTTGCTTGGAAGTATCTAAAAACCTGTAAAGGAGTAAAAACAGTTTTTAAGACACACAAAACTGTTTGCAAAACAGTCAGACACTGCAAATTTATTTTAATTAAAATTCCAACTCAATTATGAATTTTTTTCTTCAAATGAGAACACCAGAACGATGATGTGTCATGGTATTTAGCTTATTTAACAATGTTCTATTTCAAATGCTCCCCCGCTTTTTTTTTTAAAACTTGAATATTGCTAACAATAAACCGAATCATACTAACTTGAAACCTTACCACTGTGATTTTAAAGTCTAGAGATATCCTCTTGGTATCATATGCATTATCCAAGAGCTAATCCTCACTAAACCTTGCTAAGTCTTTAATAACCTCCTGTAAACACTGAGTATCCTGGCCTCGCTAGATATTTCAGTCCTTTTATGTTTATGTCTTTTTAGCAAGTTTACAGCACAGACGAAAATAAAATCCTCATCATGTGCTTGTTCGTGAACAATTTAATAGCTGGCTAATGACTCCCTTATCTATAGTATTTTGCTAAAAAGCCAACATATTTTTCACCTGAAAGCATTAAGTGGTCTTGCTGAATTTTATCTGAAGTACAACAGCTTAGACCACGCTGCAAAAGAATTGCAACCTTGAAAGCATTATCTCCAAAGCAGATGCCAGAGTTAGAGAGAAAATAGTTCGCTGCTTACAGGGAAAATACCAAAACCTACTTAGGTACTGATTCACCACAGACTCCAGCCCTTACCATTCTTTTATCATCATCCTTTGGACAGAACCAAAACTTCCAGTGGACGTTTTGTTAAACGTTAGATGTAAGAACCATGTCAAAAGCACTCTGTAGACAAGACTGTGTTCTTCGCACAGGCCAACACCCATTTTGCCTGTCGTTTCACCGTCTAAAAAGATCCAAACACCCCAACAGATCCAAACAACATTTTATGCCTTAATTAATCTCTCCTCCCTGAGAATTTTGTCTTAAACTCCATTCTCTTGCAATTCCTTGCACGACATAGAGAGCAGAGTGTTGGAGATGAGGCAGGAAGCCAGAGAGTTTCTTATCAGTACACTACACTATAAATAACAATAATCAAGCCCCAGAACAAGATTCTTTGCTTAAAAATTAAAGGCTTTCTCAGGCACTACTACTACTCAGGCACTACTCAGAATTTCAGGGTGAGGTAGACTGCAATACACAAAGATTTTGTATTTAGTGTTCCAATAAAATAAAGGTCAGGATTAGTTATGAAGAGCAGCATTGTATAAAATAATTTTAAACCACTGGAGTCTTCAACAACTGGTACAACAGCTTAACCTTTACAGCAGCCTCTGAACTAGCACAGGTTATGTTGGCATTGCTACAATCCAACAACTTTTAAAAAGTAATAAGAACAAATATACTTTTTATACCTTGCATTCTTTTATGGCCTGTGTATTTATATCATTTACCATACTGTTTTCTATCTTATATGTAGTAGGATAGCTACAGAACATGGCATTTCGTTTAAGCCCAGCTGAGAGCTTCTTGTAAGCTTAGCTCTAAGTTTGTAGATGTTCAGATGCATCTTAGGGCAACTGCAAGTTTCCACCTTCAGGAGGAAGCACAACTTGAAGCTTTATGTCTAAACACACATCTTTGTAGAGATTCCTGGAAGTGTTTAGTAAGAAAGAAACAGCAGGGAAACCCACAGAAGGTAACATTTCATTGACTCACATATTTTGGTAACATTTTTGTTTCTCACTCTCAATCACCAATTTCTTGTCACCACTTTTTTAATCAGCACACACAAACTATCATTCCTTCAATTTCTAAAACAGGCAAGAAAAAACATATTTAAGAGCAAAGGATGGAGAAACATACCATATCCTCCAGGGACGTCTTTCATGCTTTGGTTCTCTGAAGCGTTTTACTGAGGAAAAACAAAAAAAGCAAAATTGAGGACAACCAGCAACTCCCAAACCAAGAAAAATATAGAAAAGTAACAGCAAATCATCTTACAGAAACGTCACATTCTTTGATAAATTAGATCTTACACAACTGCATTTCACTTTATCAATCTCTAAGGATACATTTTTAAAGAGAGCAGCTCCCTTCCGTCACCTTCAGGTTCCTACAGCTCCATCATCTGACTGCCAATACACCTCATATGAAAAAATAATCTATTACCGACCACCCTTTCATTGGGCTTAGCTTTTATGACCGCCCGTCCAGAAAATTTAATTTCCGATAGTAAAGCAGGTATTAGAAAAAGACATTTCTTTTGCTCACTGGAGACCAAAAGTCAAATTGGAAAGTATTCTTGCAATATAGGGGCAATCTATAATATTAGAAATAAATCCAGTGAATTAGTAACAGGACAAATATATTCTCTGACAAGGTATATTTGTTTTATGGAAAACAAATTAGACTTTTGAGGGAAAACAGAATTGCAAAGGGAAAGCAGGACAGATTTTTTGTCAGATAATCCCCTCACAAAAAGATTGATACTTGTTAACATATTAAACCCCCCCCAAAATCCAGTATTCAAATTAACACTAACTATAAAAAGGCAAAAAAATACATAAATTTGACAGTTTCAATCTTTATACAGCTTATAAAACAAACTGTTTGGCTATCTGATAGGAAGCTCCTCTGCACACCAACAAAGGAGCACCAAAACAATGGCAGGGGAAGCCTGAATCACACCCTGCCCAGCTACTCCCAGGTCCACCCCAGGAGCCACCAGCCCATCCCAGGTCCAGCCCCACAAGCCCAGAGGAGCAAAAGCCCAGAGGCAGATGGAGGAACATAAATTACAGACTGGGAGGAAGGGATGGCTGTCCCAGGAGAGCCTCAGCTCCACCAGACAGAGGTGACATCCATCCCAGGGAGCCAGCTCTGGAGCACCTTTGGGAGGGAGGTGGTCAGTGCATCAGGGTACAGGACACGTACGGGATGCAGGAGAAGAGCGTTTTGGGACTGCACAAGACTTACTATGGGCTATTTAGGGAAGGAACCAAAAACAGGGAAAGGGAAGCATCTAGATGACTCAAGGAAGAACAAGTGTCCACAACAAGGGGTTGGAACTAGATGATCTTTAAGGTCCCTTCCAACTCAAACTATTCTATGATTCTGTGGGAAAATAGAGGGATAAGGGGATAAAAGCAGTCGCTCAAACATCAATAAGCAGTGGCTGGTCCATACACTTGTACTGTCTGATCTGCAGTTTGTTCTACCTTCTTAGGAAATCCCATTTCTAACTCTTTCCGAGCAAGAAAACCTTTTTTCCTACTGGGATCACATGTTGAGGCCTGCTGCAGGTGGGACCTGGGGTACGGAACCACAGCAGCCTCGCCTCTGCCTGACCTGGCCTAATGCCGTAACACGAATTATTTTCTGTTACAGCTGCAAGATAATAATTCCTTATACATCCCAAAGACAACAGGGTAATGGAAAACCTTTCCACCAAGGATGTGTTTTACATAAGAGTTTTACTTCCTCCTTCTGTCCAAAGTTCAGCATCACTCACCAGTTCCTTCTTGAAAAAATAATTATTTAGGCTCTTATTTCAGAAATTATATCTTAAAAATAAAAAGTAAAAAAAAAAAATTAGGCCCCGATTCCCCTCTTCTCCTTCAACTTCCAGAAATTCTGTCTTAAAAGGCACAAGGCATAGCAGATATAGGTCAGGCAAAATGTCAATAACTATTTAAACCTGCTTCTCCAGATATTATTGATGAATTTAAGTTTCACGTGGGATGCTGTATACAAGTAACACTTACCTAACTTACAAGCCTTTAAAACACACTTCGGTTTATGAACCGACCAACAACTTTTTCACAAGGCAGGCAATTTTCCTCAAAGCCAACCATCCTCATACAACACAGCATTAATACGATTACCCAAATGCCTTAAAAATATATAAACAAACAAAAATTGACCACCAAGCTAACAACGTGCCATTTTACTGTCTGTCCTGTTACTGCTTCTAACAGCAGAAAATGTTTCACCCCATACAATACGACCATAAGAAATTAAAAAAGTGACAAGAGGAAAAGACTGTACATTTACACCAAAGATAAAGTTGTAATAGCAACATTTGCCAGCAGTTTTCTCTGTGAACAGCATGCCATAAATATAAAACTTCTGTTAAAAATGAGCAACCCCCAGCTAAATCAACCAGTTTGCTGTTTATGACAAGTTGTCCCCAGTCACACTATGGATTACTTTAATTACTGTCACTTTTGCACAACAACGGGAAGCCACAAAGCATCACCAAACAAATGCAAGAAACAGAAGTTTCAACTTACGGTGGAGTTTGTGCAAGACGTTTTTCTGCAGACAAAATAGAAATTAAACTGGTAAGATTTGCATAGTTCGGGGGAGGGGGGGAATTCCAAGTTTAGGCTTTTGTCTGTTATTACTGTGAAGAAGTATAAGCCTGTGGACTCATTCTCTCTCTGAAGTATTCATTAAAAATTGCTTTGGAAGAGGATATTCAAAACCACTTCAACTAACTGTTTCAAATTGTATCCATACTGAGAAAAGACCTTCAGCAGGTGTTTCTCCAGCCAATTCTGAAAAATGTAACATTTCATTGGATTTAACGTTAAACAGGAGAGTTAACTTTGAAAGCCTCTACAGATGTCTTTTGGCAATGTATTAAATGGCTGATCACACCACAAACTTCTACCCCCTCCAAATGAAACGAGACAATCTGTTTACAGGCGTTAAGAGCTGCTACCTGATGAATATGTACCTGTACACGTGAAAGCCCACTACATCCGTACGAAACAGGGCTTTTTTTCCTTGGCTTGGTTTCTTGCAGCTCTATGTCTGTGAACATCAGGTATTTCTGACATACGTGGCTATTGCCAGGTATGTGCCTACATGCAGTACCGGGGTTACGCTGCCTTCCCAGCACGACATACTACCCCAGCGGAGTGGTTCGGGTTGAGAGCAATTGAATTTCTCTCCCAGTGAGGGAGAGTCTTTTCTGTGCGGCTGCAGAGAGCTGGGGCCTTCCCAGCGAGGAAACTGAGCAAAACACCCCCAGGCTGTAGATAACCACCTTACTGAGCTCAGCACCCATAGCACACTTACTATTAATAAATTAGTTTTGCAACCCAAAACCGGCACTTTTTTTTTTTCTTCTCTCTCTCCAAATAAAGCTTCTGTCAATTTTTTAAGCGTCTATCAATTTTGGGGAGGGGAAAGCAATTCTTCCACTTGCCCTCCCCCCAAAATATGTCACGATAGTTAGACGGGCTCAGTCTCTCTTGGCAGCCTGCGCTGCCTCAGCGTAAACAGGGGGGACGTGAGCCGGTGCGTGTGTCAGCTGCCAGATGGGTCTCAATCTGCCAGCTCCGCACCGCCAGGAGCTGCTACCGCCCCATATGCTTCCATTCAGAGCGCGGTACTCGCGCTAGCAAGAATTCGCCATATTTAATATTAATTAACTAATAACGTTCAGAATTTCACGCTGAATTATAAATGAAGGAAGAAGTGCCGCTTGTTTATACATTCAACGCCAGGATTTTTCAGGAAAGGAAATAAAAGCACTTCTGCCAACGAGCATGTGAGCTGCCAGATGGACAGATAATAGATAAGCGTAGAAGGCAGAGCATCACTAATGCAAAATTCAAGTTCATTAAATTGTCTTCCCGTTTCATTGAAATTCTAGAAATAATTAACACTGGAGTACTGTGGAAGGTTTTCCAACAGTTACTTTAACACAGGAGTTTAGCAATCAGTATTCCAAGAGACTGAAGCCTTATAGGGAAGAATAGAGGCCATATATAAGAACAGAGACAAGAAGTAAAGTAAAACCTCTCCAAAGTGCCAATATGAAAAGCAACACCTGAATCTGTACTTGGAATTCAACTTCTCCTCCTCTCCCTCCTTCACCCTCCCAAAAAGTCCCACAGGAAATATTTCGCTCATGTGAAATAACTTCAACATGCACTTCAGAACTTCAAGTTTCTGGGTGGCCATTCTTGTACCAGCTCAAAACTGCCTCAACTCAAACGTTTGAAGTGTTTCTACGTGTCATGTATTAGTGCACTGCTTAGACACACGTTCTGGCAGCTCACAATAAGAATATTTCTGATCCAAATAAAGATCTAAGAATATTTATCTAGATCATTAATTTGAAATTCAAAGAAAGGAAAATAAGCTGAAGAATATTCAACATGTTTGATGCCCTCCGCAGCCGTACTACAATAACTGCTCTTCTGAGGAGAAAACTGGGAATTTCACCTGTATTTCCAGTGCTGCTCAAAACTTTTTCAAAAACAGGTCAAAGAGAAACCATGTGACAAAATGCTTCATTTCATAAACCTCTTACACATTTCTGTCATCAGACCTCAGCAAAGCACCAGCTGAGCTAGCCAAACAGAAGGAAGAAACCGAAAGGAGGAAAGGTTAGGGAGGATAAGATCACATTCACACCTCACAGACACAAACCCGGCCCTTCTTGCAGATCCACGGGCAATGGGCACGAGGAAACGGCCACAAGTTGCAGCCAGAGAAATTCCAGTTTGACAGAAGCAAAAAAATTGCCCATGAGAGCAATTAAACTCTGTGAGAAGTTGGCCAGAGAGGGGGCAGTGACTTCCGTCTCATAGACCTTGAAAATGCATCTGGACAATGCTTCGAGCAAAGGCACTTTGGCTGGCCCTGCTCTGAGCAGGAGGTGGGAGGAGGTGACATTTGGCGTCCCTTCCAGCAAAACTTGGTCTGTAAGTCTAAAAATCATCTTTCTGTGACATGGTACTTGAAAGCTCCAAGATTCGAGCTAATGACCAAAATATGGCTAACTAACCCCCCCCTACTCTGCAGTCTGAGCTTCCACAGCACTGTCATGTTATACCACGAGAGCGTTGACAGCAGGTTGGCTTTGCTGGGCTTCCCAAATAACATGTTGCAACCAGAGAAATCCTCTAACACAGCCCTCACAGTGCAGGACCGATGTGATTTGAAGGGTTACTTTGATATTGATTCACATCGTTTCCCACACTGAAGGCAGGTATTACAGTTTCCGATAGAACCCTACCCTCTGTTAACACTACTACTAACCAGGTGTGGGGTCACAGCCGAAGAGTTAAGCCAAGGATTAGGATACAAACTCGGAATCTGATGCAGAATTTCACACGGCTACTCTAAGAGAACTATTTTCAGAACGTTTGGTTATCAGGGGAACATATGCATCATAAACGTGATCCTGCAATTTCTAACCCTGTAAAAAACTTGCAAAATCAACTACATATGCAGGCCAGATTTCAATTTTTTAAAATTCTATTTGGGAAGATTATAAAAAACGCTGTTCTGCTTGCTAATACCAGTGCTTTTCCCACAACAGCGAAAACTGTGTCTGTTATGAATATGTGCATGCTCGCTAATAATTCCTGAAAATTCACACTACCGTGGAATGGCAACTGTTGGTGAATTTAATGTTATCTGTGACCTTTCTTATACGTTTGACCTTACCTCCCTCTCCCACTAAGCAAAGCTTTTAAGAGGCTTGTCTTACAGTTTTCACTTTATCCCCCCACCTCCATTATTGTCTTGGTAGCAGCAAAGAGGGAGTAAGAAATTACAGATTTCCCTAAAGTAGAATTTTTATTTCTTAAAATGGCTTTACAAGAAACACATCTAATGAGAACAGGCTAAAACGATGCCTTACAGACAGGTATACAAGCATATAAGCCACATATCACTTGATTGCCAAAAGCTTTTTGACGTTTATGAGCTCTGCATCACCCTATATTCATAGTTGAAAAAATAAAAAAGGAACATGGCAAGGTGTGAGCTGTGTTTGTTTTAAAGACAGATAATAAATAGGAAATTCACTGTGTTATTAGTAATTCAATGTTTGCTCTACTGCAATTCTTCCTTCTCTTCCTATACCCCATTAACTACAACTGAGACGCTCAAATACAGGATACCCTGAAAGCCAACTGCTTATTTCCCTACATAAGAACCTCAAAATTCTTCATTACATTTTTGCTTAATGACCTGCTCTTGTCAGCACTCTTGGGCACCAATTATACTACAGCAGAAATGACATTGGTCTAGAGCAACTGATTTCCAGCTACATCCAGTGATACAGCTGTACTGGAGAAAGATAACCAGGAACCACGGTTTCTTTAAGATTAAAAAAGTTATGGAGTAACTTACTGAAAGGAAAATTTTGTTCTAGTTTTCCTTGTTAAAGACTTTGCTCCCCTGCCAAAAGGATTTTTAAAACTTCTAGAAGACAGAAAGTAGGATTAGCCATGCAAGTATCCAACCTCATTTCTTAATTCCATTGTGTCCCTGGCCTCAGAGATATGTGTGTAATTAAGAACCTGTCCATTAAAGATGGTCACCCAGAGAGACACTTATAGAAACGCTGGACACAATAGTTTAATGACCCAGCCAGTTGGTTAATCAGAGACGTCGTAAGACTAAGGACCCAGTGTCTGGACAGCCACGCGGTACCTGCAAAACCGCAGATCTTATCCCCCGTCTCTTCCTTCCAATGGCATCGGTTCGAGTAATGTTGTGGCTACAGTTTTTAGGCAGCAAAAGCTTTGTGATAGCTAAAGGGGCCTGATGGGCACTCTCCTTAGAACAGAGAACAAGGGACTTTGTTCAACTGCAAAGTTAACACACGAGCGCCAAGCGTCAGCCAAGCCCAGCCAGCTCATGACCGGAGCTCTTTTGTCTCAACACAGATGACATAAGATGATGGAAAATGACGTGCCAACACTGGATTTCATATAATTTATCAAATGTGGACTAGTGTTTTTGCTGGATAAACGTTGGAGAATTACAGTTACTGGAAGTTACCTCTGAAAAAACATTTACTTCCCACCTGCTTCCACATCCAGCTAAAAGCCTATCTGTAAGTTGTGTCCCTACAAAGGTTTTGCAATAGCTAAGGGAACAGCTATCACAGACTGAAGCTCCCCTTTGCAGTGCAGGGGAAGAGAGGACAAATCATCACCAGAAAACAAAAAAAATAATCCCACAATACTGCTACCTGTGCTTTAGAATATACAGACTACGTTGCTGCTTCAGGAAAGGCAGCCAAATGCATTACCTGACGTCGCTGAGCTTTTTATTCTTGACACGTACATATTTTAAGCTCAAAAAAATATATTTCCAAATGCTTAGCTTGTAAAGATTGGCTGGGGGACACACAAATAAGTCATATTACCTGTCGCATACAACTCAGTCTAAGACAATTTCACCAAGGCTGATCTCATGCATCCTGGTAGCACATGATAGTGTGGTTCTGACAGAAGCATTAACTCAGCTGTCAATAAAGGAAACAAATGTGTCTTAGTAGAGCATGCAGTCCAGACACACCACATCAATAGCCATTGTGATACAGCTTTTTCCTTTTTTCTTTTTTTTTTTTAATTCTTTTTAAAGGTAAAGCCTACTTTTAAAATAGCTAAACTAGCTTAGCAGACAAAGAATCAGACCCAAGTTTCCACTCTTTAGCAATTGCTAACCTCCCTCTATCAGAGAGAGCAGCACTTCAAAGGTCAGAAAACACATCTAATATGCACTATGTAAACAAAAGTATTCAGCCCTTTACTTCCTGAAAGACATGCCAACACTATAGCTATACTAAAAACAGAGTTGCACAAAACTGCTTTGTGAACTCTAAGGTAAACAGCACAAGTAGCTTAGGAAATATTTATCCAAATATTAAAGTTATAAAGCAAGATTTGGTCTTAAGAGACAGGCATTTGTTGCCCTTGAGTTTAGCGTGCGTAGCACTGTTCGGTCAAGGTGTGCTCTATTTGGAAGGTCACAACAGATCACGGTTTCCCAGCACTCCCAGAGATGGAAGCACACGCTATTGTTTCCTCAACAGGTATGAGATAGCTGAAGTAAAGCAAACCTAAGCCTCCAGTACTCAAAGCGCCTGTAGAAGTTTAATAAAAAGCCCTCTTGCAAATGCCTCTATACTTGGAACCAGGTGTTATCAAACAACTACCTAACAGAAAGAGGTAGGCTGCTAGAGGAAGAGACAGCCCATTCCCACCATGCGATACATACACCTAGTGAGAGCTGAAAAATACAGTTTGCTGTGCTCAAATGGATTTTTTTTTCCTAGTAAAAATAAAACCATTTGTGAAACATGAATTATTTAATACAAAACAAGCAGAATCAATCCATATTAATGTGCACTAAGCAGCAATTTACGATTCACAACACCATTTTCACGTACAGCATTCACAATATCACTCAATAATACATGAAGCTTTCCTAACGTTATTAGGATGACAACAGATATCAATGAACTTTAAGTCATTCAAGCCGCTTGTTTTAAACCAGCTCTTGGGAACCGACAGAGCTGCCAAAGCACAGCTACAAACTCACTCATCATTCATTAAAATATTCATTAAGCCAGTAACTGTAGCAGTTTTAAAAGCAGAAAGCAAACCCAAAATACAAGTTCCGATAAACCCAAAAAGAACATAGAAGGAAAACCGTGCTTCTGTTTGATAAACAGCAAATATATTAAATCAAGGGGGCCAAAGGCAGACGTACACTATATGTTCAGAGTCCATTTAAATTCTGAATAGCTTTGCTTACCAGATTCATTCTTCCTAGGCTCCTGAAACTATTGAAGCACTGAATCGCAAGCAAGACACATTTCACAAAACACCAACTGCTTTAAAAAGAATGAAAGATACACAGCCTACTTTCATACATTCTCTTTACACACAATCAAATATCACAGAAGGAGTCAGCAGCCGATTATGTAGAATTCTTTGTTATAACGTATCTAACAACTAGGTATTTACTGCATAAATTAAATTTCTGAAATCAAGATGAAAACATGCAATAATTTCCATGTGCATGAGCATTCTTCTCAATGATAAAGCTTGTAGAAGCTCTTAATATTCGCCTAAGTTTCATAAAAGCCTCACAACACCAAAACCAAATGCCAGCACTAAACACAGAGTGCCATAAGAAAGCTCAAGTTTTAAAGATCAGATGGAGGAGGGTGGTTTATTTTTCCCCCCGTTTAATTGTAAAGCTCCTTAGACCACTTCATCTTCTAACATTACAATAAAAGCACTAAAACCCAATGCATATGAAATAACTATATGCTGCTAGTCACACCATCAGCCTCCAAACAAGGAAGGTGTGCTGGAAGAAGTTGTAGAGTAGCCGTTTTTTTCCAGCACAATAAATTAAAAGCAACTATTCTAAAAAGGAATAAAATTTTACACCATAACATCTTCAAAAATTAGTAGAGACAGAGGATATATGTTGTTAGTTGTCAACTGTTGTTTGTAATTTTGAAGTCATTTTTGTTCCATGGAAAAAAAACACCAACAAACTGTATTGTTGACAAACAGAAAAAAAATAACTAGAGTGGAACAACAAAAAGCAATGGCTGTTTCTGTAAGTATCAATTAAAGGTGACTGACAAGCCTGTCCAAAATTTGTATATAACAATATATATATAAAACAATATTTGGCCAAGTTCTAAGCGTTCAAGGCCAGGACAATGATTTCTTCAGTTACCAAACTGTTGTCAGTCCTTTAAAACTTAAGTGTTAGATTTGAAACCCTTAAGATTTCAGGAACTTGTCTCTAGTTTACCTCTCACTGACAATTTCTAGTTAGTTCCATTAGTTCATCTATTTCACCGGTGTCGATGGAGCCCAGCAATGCAGAGACCTCTCAAAGGGAAGAAGCATACCAATAAACTCCTTGTCACAAATTCTCCTGTCCTGAGCACCTCACAGCTTACAGGCCAGCTGCTTCCCGAGTCCTCCCGAGCTCTCTTTAATGCCTGGTGACCAGATAAAACAAGGGAACACAGCGCTGTGCTCCTCCTCTCTCAGGTGAGCCAACACACGTTAATCACTACAAGAGGAGGAAGGGCTGGTTTTCGTGTATCGGGTAGCCAAAAATGATAGAAATTAAGACCAAAGTAAAAGCGTTTCAAATTACAAAAACATGATTATTTTTAAAAAATAATAATAATAAAAAAGCAACCTCAGGAGAAAAAAACATCACGAACAATAGAAAAAACAAGTTGAGGACCTTCCTTGGGATGACCTTTCCCTACTCGAGCTCAGGACTCCTGTGAACTACCTTACACCTGGAACTATGAACCTGAACCATGAACGTGAGCTATGCAGAATTTCAACTGTGAATCCATTTTAGCATGTTTTCATCCTCAACATTCATTACATATGACAGGTATGTACGAGGCTGTGACAACAAATAAATATAAAATGTGTGATTCAGGGTCAGTGGTAGAAAAACAGGTCTTCGGTATCCGGAGCAACAATGTGAACAAGTTTAATTACTCCTGATTAAACCTAAAACCTCATCCCAATACCACATCCAGAAGGGCAGTCTCATGCAAGCTCCCATCTTATAGTCAGTCTGTCGGTGAGATTTAACATACTAAGTTTTGTAGGGAACACGTCTTGCTGCGATCAAGAAATCTTTGAGGATGTGAAGCGTTTCCTACCAGCAGGCATGAGAAAACAGACCTGATTTTTCATTTCATCAACAAAATCCACACAGATAAGACCTTGTTAAATATCAATTTAAGAACGCAAACTTCATTAACCATGAAATTAATATCACTGCAGAACGCAAAAACGCGCTCTGTGTATTTGTACGAATCAGCTCCTTACAAATTTAATTATAAAACACTAGTCAAGAACACATTCATTATGCAGTTCACAGTTAAACAACAGTGTAGCTAACCGTCCAGAAGTTAGTTCTAATTAAACACAGCTTCAGAGTTTCTGGATAATCTATCATTTTAATAGTTTCCAAATGTCAACATAACTTACCCTTTTTCCTAAACATTTCATAATGTGAATGACATGCGTAATTGTGCTTAGAACAATCTTATTATCTGGAGCACAATTATATCCAGCAATAAGCTGAGTAATAAGAAAATATAATACGTTCCAAGCCACCAAGACAAAGAAGGGCATCAGACAACTGTTAATGAAAAGTGCAACTTACTTGCAGATTACAGATTACTTGTCCAAACTGATACCTTGGTTGTTTTTTTTTCTTGACTGTAACTGGCATGGCATTTCAAGAATTACATTAGTAGTTCTGCATTTAGTGATGCTAAAATATTAATGGCCCGGTATGATCAGGACATTGAGCCATCCAATAAAGTGCTACTACAATCTATATCCAACAAAGAATCAGCTACCTTAAAAGTAGTTTTAATCAAAAAAACAAGGAAATGTAGTCTAAGCAGGACTAAATATAAAAACACGTTCCTCCTATGGTCAGTAAATGCACAGATACACACCTAACTATGCTATAAAACAAGATTCCTCTTCTGTTTTCAAAATAGGAAACAATTCCAAAATTGTTATTCCTAAATTAATTTCAGGTTTTTTGCTTCACTTAAAGGATCAGCTGAGCAGTTCCCAACACTCTTATTACTTGCTTTTATACGACATGAAGTTTATCAGCAAGATTTGTCTTTTTCTGCAGCGCTCACAAGGGCCAGAATTTATCCCAACTATGTATTTTATATATCAAAGAGTACTACAATAGTAGCATGGTAAAATAAAGCCATTTACTGAGCTAATTTATCCACGTGGCTGCATTACTTTTTTTTTTTCCTGGTACAGGTCCTTGTGCATCTCTCATTTTTGACTGAAACACGGATAAGGATGACACAGAGGTACTGAAACGGCCGATGATTTATTTACAACAAACAAGAAACAGCCGTGTAACATAGATGCAAGCGATACCTCACCATCTGGGCATAACAAAACACTTGATCATTGTAAGGCATCATTTACTTGGCTGTGACCACAGTGACCTCACAGGGCTTTTCCGAATCCTGCAGGCGTTTAACCCACAGAATAATAGCTGTTCTCTAGCATACCCCACAACGATACCGATCATTACTAATTCCCGCGGATTGGGCCCGGAGGAGGAAACGGCAGCAGAAAATAAGGTGTTTTAACCATCAGCCCACCCCGGTTCCCCCTCGGCCTCCGGCCAGGCCCGCGGGGGGGCGAGGGGCGCTGCCGCCGCCCCG
>VXAK01014487.1:90708-113235 GCA_013399435.1 Arenaria interpres | reverse complement strand
CAAGGTCAGGTAACTTTGTTATTATTGAACTGGGAGGGTTGGAAGCAGAAAAGTGTAGAGGGGTCACACCTGTAGTGGGGCACAGACAGAAGTGATCCAAAACTGAACAATAGGGTCTTCCATACCATCTGTATCATGCTCAGTATAAAAGCTGAGGGATCAAAGGGTCAACTCTCTTTCTTCAATGGCCAACATTTGAGGAGGACCCTGTCTGTTCATGTGCATTTGATCCTGATCCATGCATTCCTGACTTCAGATTTGGAATCCAACTCCTGTTTGTCACCAGGTCCAGTCTGGGACTTTTCCCTGTGCCTGCTGGTGACATGATCATCATCCTGGGAGCTTGAAATGGTTTTATATACACTGTATACTTTTTTCCTTTTTTAAAAATTTTCTTATTATTATTTATTAGTGTTTTCATTAATGTAATTTAGTTTTTTTCTAAACTCATAAATGTCTTTACCTTTCCCTCTCCTCTCTTTTTTCTAGAGGGGAGAGGGAGGGGCCATCTGTCATTCTGATTGGTCAATCCGGCCAAAACAACGACACGATGTTTAGACACACCTGTTCAACATACACTGGTTGGCTTCATCTCAGCAATCTCCCAAAGAACTAGTTTCCATGTATAACAGTGATGCATGCAAGTGTTGGCTTTTCAAGGTGGCATCTCCAGGCATCTGTTCCTTCAAATCCTAGCTAGAAATACAGCTGTTGAGAATATCTGAAAGGTAAACTGGAAAATACTTGTGGAAAATAAGAATCAAGAGGTGCAAAGACAAAAAAATGTAGTACTAGTGGGAGCTGTGAGGAGTGTGAGCTGTATTAAAGACTATAGAATCATAGAATCATAGAATGGTTAGAGTTGGAAGGGACCTTAAAGATCATCCAGTTCCAAGCCCCCTGCCCTGGGCAGGGACACCTCTCACCAGACCAGGTTGCTCTATCCAGCTCTATCCAGCCTCGTCTTGAACCCCTCCAGGGATGGGGTATCCACAGCTTCTTTGGGCAACCTGTTCCAGCATCTCACCACCCTCACAGTAAAGATTTTTTTCCTACTATCTAATCTAAATCTCCCCTCTTTCAATTTAAAACCATTACCCTTCATCCCATCACTCAACTCCCTCATAAAGTATTCTTCCCCTCTCTCCTGCAGGCCCCCTTTAGGTACTGGAACTACCAACATTTACGTTCTATTATATAGTTTATAACTAATAGCTTCTGCAGAGTAGGTGTGTTGCTGTCCCGCTTAAAGCAGGAGACAGATTATACCTGTGATTTTACATTAGAAATCCTGGTTTCAAGTGTTTCATTGTCAGGTCAGATGCTTTTGTGTTTATATCCATGAATACAAAGCTGACCAGGATCCAGATTAGTTTTGTGTAGGCCACCCCTAAGCCAGAAGCCTGGTCAATGTGTTATCAGTAGGTTTATTAGCTCCAAGCTCAAGTAGCTAAATTGCTTTTGGAAGAGGAGCTCAGGATGCATATCTGTCTGCAGAAGTCATGTCGAAATAAGATGAATCAGGAGGTCTTTTTTGTCTTCACTGAAGGCTTTGGGTTAAGTTCATAAGGTAGTTCACTGTGTATTTGGTGAAGATTGGGGTTTGGCTTTTTGTTTTGTTGTTGTGTTTGTAGTTTTTGTTTCATGAAGAATGTCATTGTCTAAGAAAACCTGACATAAAACCTAGATGTCTAGCTTTTTGACTGAGTATCCAATGCAGCACAATTTTCCCTCTTTAGAGAAAGAAGGATTCTCCTTGGTACCTAATTGGAAAGTCAATTTAAAAACTAATGATTTCAAAAAGGAAGGAAAGAAGCTAGGCTGCACTTTTATTCTTCTCTTAGAAATGTGATTGATAGTTACCAGTCTTGAAGGAAGTCTTCTCAATAAGTAGTACCAAGTAATTATCCTATGTATTTTTCTTTAAATACTACTCGAAGCTTTCCTGTAGCTGAATGTGTACAATAACATTCAAATTCCTCATTCCATATCCACATAAGCAGATGACACCCTCCCATGAGAGCTAAGAAAGCCTGATTTGATTAGTGAGAATCCTGTATCATCTCAACTGGCTTTTAATAGTGTGCTTTCCAAAGACACCTTTCAAGGCCACTGTTCAAATCTACAGATTCTTCAGGACTGGTGACAATGGAGTGCGAAGAAAGTATTCTTAGGGATTCAATTTATATACACTACTTATCATGAAAAGAAGCAGAGGAGGAAAGATACCACAAATCCCTGCAGTCCCGTCCATTCACATGCCTTCAGAAGTCATTTGTAACATGTTCTGTGCCGTATCAGGTGCACTTTGGTAAATGATACAGTGTCTTGAACACAATACCATGTACCTCTTGTATGTATATTTTGTTGCTCATTCACTAAGATGGATGAGAGCAACTCCACAGGCTGTGCTCCTATCTACTCTCAGCATTCTCATTTTGACAGATGAACGAGGTGCAAAGGCTGTGTAGGGAAGGGGCACTCTTTAGTAATCCATTAACAGGCACGGATTATGCCCACCCCCAGAAGGTGAAGTGACAAGTGTGTGCT
Source organism: Arenaria interpres (assembly GCA_013399435.1). Classification (NCBI taxonomy): domain Eukaryota; kingdom Metazoa; phylum Chordata; class Aves; order Charadriiformes; family Scolopacidae; genus Arenaria; species Arenaria interpres. The sequence continues at coordinate 110,685 of VXAK01014487.1, read as the reverse complement.
TATTTTACTCTCTGACAAGTGACAGGATTGACATCAGACAAGTTCCTTTCTTCGTGCTTTTCCTACACAAATAAAGATTGAGTGGCCTTGTTATATTAACTAAAAATCAGGTTCAATTGCTTTGGGTATCTAAAGTGTATGTAATATTAATGTTTTTCCACATCAACAACATGACATCTGTGATCATTCTTGATCACTGTAATACCAGCTTGAATGACATTCACTGCTAAATTCATATTAACAAAACGATACTTTGTTGTCTGAAAAAAGTCAAGAAGAAAGTGTTAAGCGTATCAGTGCTAACTTTCCTCTATTGTGAAAAATCTAGCAAATAGTTTGACCCTGTTTTGCAACTTCTTTGTAAATGTGTAATTTGAAAACATAGGTGGGAAATGAAGGTGGGAAATCTACGGATATGTATTGAAATAGAAACCATTACTTCATCTCGGATTTGGCACTATTACTCAGGTTATGGTTTCAGTATTTTCCAGGACCATTTTAACTATGAAATAGAAATAGTTATATCATAATCATGCCTGAAGTTCATGAAAACAAGGAAAGGGGCTGGTCAAGGGGCTAGCAAGGCAAAACGATGCCTTATTTCTCCTTCAACAGAAGAGTCTGTTGCTCAAACCCGAATGAGCAGTCTTTGTCTGGAGGAGGACTTTTGACAAGTAAGTAGTTCTGGCAAGAGATCTTTGAGGGAAAATGAAGATGAAATTGGGTGTAAACCTCCTCCATGGCCCTTCCAGGTTTGATCAGGCAACTTTTGCCACGTGTGAAGAGACTCCACTGTTATTTGTTTCCTAATAAATAGCTAGGACTGATGAGGACTACTAGGCTAGGCATTAATAGGCTCACCACACCCGATGAGTTTTTGCTGGACAAGCAGTCGTCAGCCAGTTGGGAAGGGTGGGTCTCCATTGCTTATTGGAGTGGGCTGACCCTTGAGGTTGCTGAGCTGGCAGCTTCCTATTCTTTGTTTTCTCTCTTAGGATTTTATACTTTTTCATGTCAACTATTTCCCTCTTGAATCTTTGAACTGCTGCCCATCCTCATCTCAACAATCTTACCTCTGTCTGCAGTTTTATTTTTCTTATCTTGCATGGCTCCAGGCTACGTGCTTTCTCTCAGCTCTCTCAGAACCCAGCAGTCTCCTTAGGAATATAAGCTAAGGTTATGAAGCTGTGCTGAATCAGAGTTGGCGGTGGATCATAGGCAGCTCAGCTCCAGGAAGGAGAGTGACAAGGGCCAGAGGATTACAGGAATTTCTCCCCACTTAACTAGGAAACTTTTCAGTTTGAGGTTGTTTGGAAAAGTTGATAGAAGAGGAAGAGAAAATCTCAGTGGATCTCAGTACAAGGGCTGCAATTTCAGGCATCTTCCCCCTGCTCTCCTATGCTTGGTTTCTGTCCCCATACTAAACCCATTGAGCAGTGAAGTGGGAATGTGAAGAAATTATAAGAAGGCGACTTGTCTAGCCCTGAAACTGAGCTCTGCTACATAGAGATAACATTAGGTAATGGTCCAGTAATCACATAGTTCCCACAGCACGTTTAATTAAACTAGACCAACGCATCTCCCAGAAAGCCATATATTGGAGTGGTGAAGAAAGGCCCCCTTCTCTATCGGGTTCAGCATTACCACTGATCTATCTCTAGTATTTGCAGGAGATATAAGGAGTAAAGGATTTGGTCCTGATCCTTTGAAGAGTAGCACTCCCCAGGTGCCCTCAGGTGCAAGTCTGAGATCTGCTTCCTTACAGTGGGGCCATCACATTGCGTGTTGTGAATGACATTTTTACCCTTTGGTCCTGACCTAGAGACCAGGTAAGGCAAAGCAAGAAAAGGACACAAAGTGCTCCTGTGCATCTTCCCACTGACGAGATATGCAGCCTTGGTACAGTTGCCTTCACACAAAAAAAAAGGGACAAAACTTATGCTAATTTATCTTCATTGCCAGGAGCCTTTACACAGTGATCCACAGATAAATGCATACCGATATACTAACCCATTCTTATCTACCTAAAGCATATACAGAACTCTGTGTGTGTAGATGTGGTACAGAGTCAAAGCAGCAGTACCAGGTCACCCAGAAGTTCTCGGCCCTTTGGGGAAATTTGAGTCAATGTGATTAGCTTTTGGGCCATGGATTATACTGCTGCCCTACTGCCACTTGAGCACGTTTCACTAGGAGTTGTTGAATTATTTTATACTTTAATGCGTAAGAAAATGATGTGCTTAAATTACCATCTCTTAAATTTCCATTTCCAGCCTCACTGTTTTAAAAGAATATGTTAAAAGAATGTTTAATAACAAGAAGTTATTAATGTCTTCCATAGAAAAAAGGTAGTAATAAATAAGATCTTTTATACTTTTTCCCTTGTACTAATTGTTTTTTAGTTTGTAAATAATCAAAATCCTCTTACTTATCCTCAGTAAGACACATTTTTAATTATAGTTGCATGCAAATGCACACTCCCACCACCTCATAAATTTGACCCCAAGAACTTAAATTCTTTCATTATTTAAGTAAGTAAGCCTTTCTTTAGGTTCTAGAAAACTAATTACATTTTTAATTATAGAATATCAATATTTTGTTTTTTTATAAGAATATACTGGAATTTCATCCAGCCATAAAATATACAACCTACAAATAACACATGTATTAATTTCCAAAATGAAAGTTGGATGGGTTTGGGATTTTACACAAGATATAAAAGCTGATGTTATGGACTAAAAATCAGACTGCACTGCATTAATTATTTAGTTCAATGATTTGCATTTCACTAGTAAAAATAGGTTTTCTCACTTTCTTCTCTCTTACCAGCCGTAGGTGTTCTATGCAAACCTAGGGCCTCACCTGACTAGCAAGCAAAATAAAATTAAAAACTCAACAGGTATGAAACAGAACTTACCTTAATTATCTCATACTTTTGTGGTGCTGTAGACATTACTATTCTTGCTCTCCATTTTCTCAGAGTTAAAGCAGATGTCAGATTTCTTTGTTTACCCAAAAACCTAGAATTACACGTTAGCATCCAGATATGACATAAAGGGTATTGGTCATGGTTCAGCTAGAGAAGCTGTTGGTAGTGGTTTGTTTCTGTCTTTTATATTTTACTGCTTTTTTTATATGTTTACATGTTTGAAATAGCTCGCAAAAGATCAGTAGTCTGAAATCAGATTAGTGAAGTAAAATATAAATATGAATAATAACCACAGGATCAAGTCAGTGTGCATGATAATGGAGACAGTATCTTTAAAGCATCCCAGAAAAAGAGTCCTTTTTTTGCCTTGAAGCCCTTGTGACTGCTATTCACTCCCAGATGGAACCGGACACAAAAGCCATCTGCCTTGGATGCTGAGACCCAGCCAATGACCTAGTAGTTTCACTGCCAAATAAGGTGCCTTTAGTCGGAAGGCAGATTTTTAAAAAACTGACTCTGCTGATTCTCATCTCTGCTGCTTGTAACTGGCGGAAGGTAGATACGTTTTCATTATGGTTTTCTGACTATCTCGAGCTTCATGGGCTCATCATCCTTGTGGGACACGATGCCTTTAGTTGAAACAGCAGAATTTAGGAAATAGGTATCAGATTTGTGACTCATTAACTGGGTTTTAAACACTCTAATGTAATACCAGGTGTCCCCCCATTACCTGTTTAGCCCAAGGAGCCTGACCTAGGACTCCACTGAACACCTGAGACAGATAAGGCTTAAGCCTCAACCCTAGGAACCCTTCACTCTTAGCAATCCAAGCTCCAGCCTACCATGACAGCAGCTAAAATCACATGAAACCCTAGAACTGAAGAGAAAGAAAGGATCCTTAAAGCACTTTAGAAGAAATATCCTTTGCACTGCAAAGTTTTCACTGACAGGCAAAGACAACCAAACAGTTTCTTTGGGAGAAACATGGTATCCAAGACTGATCTTCATAGTTTTGTTTGAGTTTTGAAATAATACAGGATGCATCATTTTGTGTTGAATATGAAACACTACTACATCTGCAGCTTAGTGTATTTTACTCAGTATGGTTTGAATTTTGCCTTCCAGATACGGATTAAATTGGATAAAAAACTTAATATAAAGACAGCTTATCAAGCCTATCTGAGATATCGTACTAGGTTTTGGTTCACTCTGCCAGTGCAGAAAAGAAAGTAAGTCTAATTAACCATGTCCCTACCGAGGAAAGAGCCAGGTTCATGGGTTTTTTAGGTTTTTGAGGGCAGGAAGATTTCCCAGTCAAATAGTATTTGCATTAATTGCTTTGCTGCCTTTTAATTTTTCTTGCTCTGAAAATACATGCAGATATAAAAATGTAAATGTGTAGATTCCTGACAAACACAATACTACACAATGCCAGTCAAAAGGGAAATTAAGTTGTACATGAAGCAGAAGAAAATTCCTTGTGACATTATACTGGAGGGAATGATAAGAGAGCTATAATTACATTATAGAAAGACATGTAAGTTTTCCGTTTTAAAGGTGATGAGAATAAGATATTAAAACCTCACAGATGGATGACAAATGACAGAAAATAAAATTAGGTGTACTCTAATCTAACATAATGTTAGGTTGCTGTTATTGTACTAAAACTGGTGGACTGCATACAAAAAAGCTGAAGTGACTAAAATGAAAATGGCAGTAAATTATGATTTACATGATTCACTGATTCATTCTGTGTCCTTGGGCAAATTTTTTAAGAACTAGTTTTCCAAAGGTCATACGTGCAACCAGGCATGTGAACATGTACTCTTCTTTGCATGCGTAATGCATTATGGAGGGCAAATTGACATAGGAAAATGGCCAGTTATTTGCCTGAGCTCAATGTGAGTTCACTTGAATCAAAACTGAGTAAAACCTCAGGATTTGGCACCCTACATAGACTGCAGAAAAATCCAGTCATGGGGACAGACTGTGATATTAAATACCTGTTGTCAACTTTCTTTTGAAAGGTTTCCGTTTTTCCATGGAACATCCCTGCTTAGGTACTCTGCAGTTCCTCCTTTGATTGCAAAATAGCTGAGTATCTGATTATTCTCTTACTGGTTTTTCATGTGATCTAAGTTTGTTTTCTATTTAAAGCCAGAAAGAAATTCCTAGATACTTGGAATACTACCTGTGTTCAGCAGAACTTAAAAACAAAACTAATTAAGTTGATGACATCATCTCTACAAAAAGAAAAAAAGTTTGATGATACAGGAGAGTTTTCCCTGTCTTTTAAAAGTGTAAGCTGAAAGTATGTATTACTGCAGCTTCAGTTGTGGCAGACTATACTCTTGAAAAGGCCTTTGTCTCTACTACAGGACTTTGAATCAAGGTAAAAACAAAGATGTTTTATTATTCAGGGGATAACTGAAGCTGACTATATGCAAGCCACTGTAAAATTTCTCCAGCTAAGAATATGTCAACAGTAGAAGAAAATTTTCTTCTCATTGGTTTTAAGCTAATGATGCCCACAAATCACACCAGGTGAATTGAGCCATGCTGTCTTTCTAACAGTTAAAGAAGTTAGTGTAACCCATGTGGTGCGCAGATACTTGAAAATTATCTATTCCAGTAAGATTTTGGAGGTCACACTTAGAAGCTCTCTACTTTTGCAGAACATATGTGCATATTTTATTTTCCACACTGTTAATTTTATTCTTAAATGCTGTAGTACATTTTGTTTAACAACCTCTACTTCTGGGAGCAAGTTGACATTAACTGTTAATTCTAAACCCATGAGTGTCTTTCTCCTGAGTGTTTACTGGAGATTTCAGTTGTAAATGCTTTTAAAGTCATACTATGATATAGCCCAACAATGTTAATTTGGGGCTGGATAATTGGCAAGGTGTATCAACTCCAGGTTTTGGTGTACCAGAATGTGATTTTGAGCACTGGAACTGTTCTGGACACACTGGAATTCAGCCTCATGTACTAATTCTGATATGGGGGTATGTGAACCAGATTTTGGCCACATATTTAATGTATTAATATATTCTGCCCAAGCTAGTTAGGTTTATTTTTTCTGTGATTAAAACACTGAACTGTGAAACAAGGAGTCCAGGTAAAGGTGCAGACTGTGACATAAGGTTTTTTAAAAAAAGGAATTGAAAGGTGAAAGGTAAAAGCTTCTTAAGAATTCAATGTTAAACTGAACCCAGGGATAATCATTAGGGGTTGTTCCTCTTTGCTCAAACTGCTAGAACCACTGGTTCCCAAATAAAAATCAGGTATAAGGAAGAAAGTTCACTGGTGACAGAGGAAGAAAACATGAGCAAACTCACCAAATTAAAATTTTACATTTGATATAAAGGACAATAAGAACCACTAGAGTGAATTTTGTTTTTGATTGGTGAGTAGAAAATCATTTGTTGCAATCATTAATATAGTTGTCATATCTTGATGGGGTTGATGAGTAGAATTTATGTCAAGACTGGGAATATCTCAGTCCTTTTACATAGATTCATAAAAATTTATGGCATTTTATATGTGGTACCATCTGCTTTTTATAGGTTTTGTCTTCTCTGGATGTTTTAGTTTTAATTTATTCTCTCTGGGGAACTAATTTCTTTAATGTTGAGCTTGTTAATAGGAAGAAAAAATATATTGCTATATATATAATACAGATAAACTATACAGTCAATTTATAATGTGGCTGTTTGAGTGGATTTTCTTTCTGTTGAGAAGGTAAATAAAAAATAAGATTTTTTTAAAAAATAACTGAAATGGTCTGATTTTCAGGACCATCTAACACCCCAAATCCCACTATCTACTGAAGAAATTTTGGGCAGTTCCAAGAATCAGTTTCCTCATTGTTACTTTATGGGGAGACTATTGACACTGTTGACATCATTCGACTTCTCTTTTAGCTCAGAGTACACAGCCCACCTCACAATCAATTTCTCTCGTATTTCTGCCCACAGCAGCAGGCATTATTGCCTGATGGGAACATAGTCATCAGACTACACTAATGTCCTCCAAACCTTGAACCTGTGCCCAGGCTGTGAGTCTGGTGCCTCCACTAATTAACTGTTCTAAATTTAGCTGTCAAGATTAATTAGGAAATCCATTGTCTCCAAATATGTGACCTGATAAAAGGAGATAGGAAAAGCATCTAGGACCACAAAGGAGCGAAGTACCGGCTTTGGGTTTTTCATGAGCTTCAGCGTCATAGCAGTGGAAGTTAAGGATGCCCAGTCCCTGGTGGGATGGGGTGCAGCAGTGCTTTCCCACTTCTCCAGTGGTGAAATCCTGACTTCTGTCAAGGCCCTTTCTATTGTGTCATCCTGTAAGTAAACAGGAGGGGAAGTAGAGAGGAAGAATGTGTACAGTCATCTCTGCATTTTCTACTAACCAACGGGAGAACCTGACTGACACCGGGCCCCAAGAGAACCACCACGCTCATTAAACCTAAACTAATTTGGGCACTATAGCATGGGCAGCATACAGGTCATAGAAGGATGGAAGCAATATCTAGGATTCTAGAGTATGCCTTGGGCCACCTCCTGCCCCAGCTGCACCACCATCAGTTCACGAACAAGCCAGCTCAAAGCTGTGCTGTCAACAGATGCTGCTCTCTGTTTTGCTCTAGGACTATGTACCTCTACTACATTCATTCAAAATGCGGTGGTAACATTATATACTAATTATACATTGATGTTGAAAACAGAATTTTCAGCAGGAAACTGTATTGCTATCCAGGGTATTTCAAATACAACATAGCAAGATTTTGTATGTGGTTGCTGTTGGTGAGATATACTGAAACAGTTACACTGGAACACAACAGTTAAAACGAAATTTATAAGAGGTATGAGGTAATTCTGCAGTGTCACAGAATTAAAAAATGATTGATTGTGAAGATCTCGGTGACACTGAAAGATCTCTCAGCTGATTAAACAGTCATTTATCTATCTAAATGTGGGCTTTCTGGATAGAATAATTAGATGTTTTCTATATAGCAGGAAGAAAAAAAAAAACCTTGCCAAATTCTGTTTCTCATCTGGGTAAGATAACTTTGCCATGGAGCTGTGTCATTATTAGGCTTCCACTACTAGCTGACACGTAATCTTAACTAAATTATTTGTGGCAGTCAAAACAATGGAAGACAGTGAGGAACTTAAAAAGAGTCTAAAAACTGTGAAATGAGAACTGAAATAATACTAAACTAAATTTAACATAAATAAGCATAAAATAATACATATACAGAGAAATGAACTGTCTTTGATATGTCAGTATACATCAGGATAAAACGTGATCTCTTCCCTTCCAAGAGGAAGCTCTAAGTGAGAGCTCATCGTGAATGATCTTTAACACTCATGTAAGACAGATACAGATGTAAAGAACTCACAGCCTAAGCAGCTATTGAGCTCACAAACAAGCTTTATCAAGGCAACCTCTCTTTGAACTCCATCTCCTCTTTATTCACTCTCTGAAGCTCCTTCCATTCATTTCTGTTGCACCCTACTCATCAAGGACTTTCAGCAGAAGCAGCTACTAAAGCTTAGGCAGATTTTTCTGTGTCATAAGACATTCCTCTTTTCCTGCTCTTACTACAGAGGAACTTATAAACTTTTGAGACAAAGGACAGCCGTAGAAAGTCATCCGTGTATTTACTGATTCAGTGTGCAAGGTCAGTTATCTGGTATGATCTTCTTCAAATTACCTTGCGTTTACCATGTGGTGAGAGTTTGCTGGTAGTCAGTAGTTTTCATCAGCTACTACACAGTAGTCACCCATATTTATGTTCTTACCTGGGGTAACTGTATGCCACTTGAATTGACCCATATATTCGTATCTGCTTATGTATATAGCAGGTTTCAGAATATTTTTCTGACTGCCACAGCTTAGATTCAGGCTGTGTTGGAGTCCAATAAATGCAATGTATTTTTTCATGTATATGCATTTCTCTTTATCAACACATTCACAGAGTTTACAAGACTTTCCACTGTATTTACAAAGACTCATCTGTCTTCCTCATCTTTTTATGAAGCATGTAACTATTATCTCATCTTGTTTACACATAAAAATAAATAAATAAATAAACCCCATAGTTTTGACTTAAATCTGTTTTTTTGTGTTTTTGTGGGGAATTTCCTTCCTTGTTCATCACCAAAGTCCCTTCACTCATGTACCCCAGAAACGGAGGTGTCACTCTCTGAGTTCATAGGTGCAAAGAGCAATTAAACTGTAATTGTTTGGTCACCCCATTGCTGAGTGATTCTCTTTATGTTGGGCAATGGCTATTAAGACAACAGTTCCTTGTGTTCACAGACAGCCTCTCGGAGTTTTGCATAGGTGGAAATAAGAGTGAAAGGAAAAATAATAATACTGTAATCAACATCCCACCTTAACATCTTCCCCTTCATCCAGAATTTACACAAGTATTCCTGTAATTTATCTTCATTACTCTAACCTACTTTTAACACACTTCATACATTTTGACTTTTAGTGCAGGTGATATTATTTTATGATTTGCTCATCAAGTCTGTATTGAGATTTAACAGCTGAGCACTCAAAAAATTCTAAAATGTGTACAAACCACAAAGACAAGAGAAAGGAAACTATTGAAAATGCCTATGTGTGTGCCTGCGTGTACATACTACTTACAGTAGAAAGAACCTAAAACGTAGAGGAAAAACAAACAAGCTAATATATATTTGTTGTGTATTTTTGGTTTCACACAAGGATAGGAACTGAATTTTATTCTTTTGTTGAAGGGCACTTTAACAGCCAAAATTATATTTAACTTCCAGAATGAGACTTGGATGTGATATGTATTTTATTTATTGGGTCTCTGCAGACCAAATATCAATCATTCTGTCCATGTTTGAGAGAAGACGAAAGAGCAAACAGTAGAGCAGAAGGATACTGAGGGTAAAATCTTTCAGATGATTGTGAATATACAAGTCTGTAAATATTGATCATTCTTGGAAATAAAAAACATTCCTATCAATTTGTCTCCAGGAAGCAGGGAAATTAAACCAGATTTCACAAGCCTTCCAGCATTAATTGAATAATGAGATCAATTAGCACTTCCACTAAATTATTAAGTGAGTCTCATATATACAACCACATTACCTCACACCTTCCTCCTTGCAGGCAATGAAGCTTGCCAAGATAATCAAGCCCACAGTGCTAGCAGAGACAGAAGTGACCATTCTTAACATGTAAGAAACCACAGAAATTGGATTTCAAGGGTAGGAAATTCATGAAACTCAAATGAGCTTCTTCCAGTAAAAGTTCATGGTTTGCCTCACAAGTCCTAGAGTTGCTAAAAGAGTAGAGTGGAAGCTTTGATGTGCTCTCTGCATGACTATCTATATTGGTCCAAATAACAACGGCTTTACTCACTTGAAGTTCCTGTTAGCAAGACTGGTGCTTCTGTCTGGGTATGTTTTATGGTTACAGATATTGAATTTGAATTTATATCACCTTTGTGATGCACCATCGTTAAGGAAAAGCATCTACTGCCCTGAGACATGTATGTCTTTCAAAGGATGTCAGTTCACCCCTCAGTTACGGGAGTGCATTTTACTGAGGTCAGTGGGAGATACCGGGCTGCCCGCACTGTTGGGCTCTCGCTTTGGCTGGAGGCTTTCGGGTCTCTCCACAAGGAAAATGGTCCAATCTGTGTTGCTTCCCACCTTTCTCTTCTTCCTGTGAATGACAATCAGGCAGAATTTTTTCATACAAAAGTACCTCTTTTCTCACTGTCTGGCATGGACCCTGTCTTTCTCTGCAGTCTTTCCTTTGCCTCAGGCAATGAGTTCTTCTGCCTTGAACTTAGAGTTGCAGATTTTATGGGGTTTTTTTGCTGGCAATGGGGAAAGGAGAAAATGAAAAGAGACCATCTTGCTTGCTTGGACTCAGGAATCCAGTTGGTAGCACACAAAGGGAGGGGAAAGGAACTGGAGACTGTTTAAAGAAGGAAAAAAAGCTAAGGCAGATGGAAATAGCACCAGAAAAATCTTTGTGATGGTTTAAGATCACGACATCCTAATTCACGCTGAAAAATGGCAGGAGATTTTAAACTGAGGGAGATTTCAGGGAGCACAGGGCAAAGAGCATGTTATACAGGGGCAAGAGGCTTTTGAGCTAATTTGGGATTAAATCACATGGAAGAGCTTCCAAGCATATGCAGAAGTTTTAGCTTGGTTAGCAGATACTCTACTAAGGTCTTTTCTTGGCCGGTGTTCAGCCCAGGCTGCAGCTTGTAACCAATATAGATGCTCCTGTGCAAACAGTGGTCTCTGCAGTTTGCACTCTAGGTTGCACCAGGTTTCTGTGAAATAAGATTCAATTTCCAACCTAGGAGAGGATAAGATTTGTGCAAATTAGGAAGTATATGCTTTTGTCTAAAGACGATGCTAGATGGGCAATTGCAACAAAGTGCGGAGAGCAGAATTAACCTCCAGGAACAGAATCAATCAAATGCCTCTGCAAATAAATTTGCTGGACTTCTATGATTGTACACAATATAGCAAGAGCTCTTTGAATTTACATTAAAACTACACTAATTCTTTAAACCAGTCAAATTTAATTGCATATTCTACTTTATCATGCAAATAACTGTGTTTTCTTAATATGTACTGGGGATAGAGGGAGAAAATTACTTCAGAACTTCCAATTAAGCATAACAGATGAGAATCAATGACATCTTGGAAATAATTTCAGTGCAGATAAGACTGGGAACTTGATGTGTTCAGTAACTCTTCACTTTCCAAAGCAAGCTATTAGAAGTGCAAGCCACATCATGCATCCCAAGAATCTGTAAGAAATGTATTGATAGAAAAATATTTTCAATGAAGTTCTTGTTATTGATTTCCATTTTTCATTAAGTGCACTAAAATTCTGCTGGCAGGGAGTACTTCAATACTGCAGAAATGGGTACTCTATGAATGTGATAGGAAACCACAGATCTGGAGTCACTCCACATTTGTGCTAGTGTAGCATGGTGAACCTGGCCCTGCACCTCAGCTGCACGGACTGAAATCTCGTAGCAGTGGAATAGCTAAGAGCTAGTAGTAGCAGCTCAAAACGTGTTCAGTCTACCCACGTATCAGCGTGCAGCCCTGCTTTTTCATTTTTGTATCCTACATGTGCTGGACAGAAAGAATTTGTCATTGATACATTCATTGGAGAGGAAAAATGCCGTAATTATGACCTCGTTTGATTCAATTCACTGACAGTATTGATTTTCTAATGGAATCTGGAGTGAATTTTGTTTGATCGACATCAAGGGGCAAAAAAAGTTGTCACAGTGCTGAAGAAGAAAACAAAGAAAATCATAACCTTGTTCTGAAAGAAGTAGTGATATGTTACAGCAGAGTTGAGAGCTCTGGTGTACACATTCCAAAGGAGTTATTTATTCAGATTGCTGAAGAAATCACCATACTTCATATTTTTTTCTAAATTTATGGAACATCCTTTCTCACTTGATGCTTGTTATCTTGAAGAGAGCAGCAGAGCTCCAATTATTTAGAAGGTGTTCTGCTGGCAGCAGCAGAATCAATTTCCCTCAATTTCCTTACCTGGAAATATAACTATTTACCTTTTTTGTAGCCAATATATAAATTACTTTATGCGATAATGATTATAATAAGTAAAGTTTTCCTATTTTTTGTACATCAATGGAAAGTACTTGTGGAAAGGGGGGATATTTACAATTAATAAAAAGCAGAGAATTGATTGTGAGATGATATTTTCACATTAAGGCTACTAAAATACCATAAAACTGGCTTAAATAGAAATCTTCCCCCATTCTTCATAGCAATTAAAAAAAAAAAGGTTTCTTTATTCTTTCTGTTTCCATTTCTTGGAAACATTCTCTGAATTTAAAAGATACTGTGTTTGAAAAACCATTTTCAGTAAAAAAAAATCAAGAAATATAGGAAGCTATGTGTCAAATAAAAATAATCTTAAGAGTTAAAAGGAAATATTTTCTCCTCCAAATTTTAAAGAATCTACTCAAAAGCAATAAATTGAGGGCCACCATACAAAAGTCCATCAGAAAGCAATTTTATGAGTATTTAATGGGTCTACCAAGATATTTGCAGTGAAAAAGGTTTCAGTGACAATATTGTATTAGCACTGGTCAGTGCAGTACTACTGGGGGAGCTACACGCTTGTTACTGTGTGTAGAGGAAAGAGAATTTAAATACACTCATGACCTGCACACTGAGCAGACAAGCATAAGAACTACTGGCTTTTGCTTCTGAATAACACCTTTCAGGAGTTTCACTTTGGGCAACAGCAAACATTGTGATTTAAAATACATATTGCAAATGTTGGCCACAGTCTGTTCCCCAAAAGCCCCTTCGCTGCTCACAAGAACCTCCAGGGCCCATCCTGGTTCAGAACTGGAGTCTCCTCTGGAAATGGCTCTGGGGAGCTGGATGTGCTGCATGCATATTTGTGCAATGCAGATATAGCTGTAATTACAGGCATTCATCATTAATGAGTTTCAGTGCTCTGATTTAAAAAAATTGTGCTGATAAGGTACAATGAAATTATTGTATGATGAAAAGAAGACAAAGGGAAAGCGTGAAGAGTAGGATTTATCTTTCCTAACTTCCACTATTTATAAGTTAGTCTAAACTATTTGTTCAACATTTACATCTTACTGTAAGCTGTTTGTGTAGCCTCCCCCTACAGTCATTGAGATGGAGACATCTCCAGAGGGTATTCATCCTATCTCTTTTCCTATCAAGTGTCTTGGGAAGGGATGACTCATAGGCTGGACGTGCCTTTCTCTCTCTGCTTCATGAAGAAGTCAGTGAACCTCTTGTTAGGTTTATCACAATAATTGTTACTAAAGTATTATACTCTGCTCTGGCTTACATCTAAATTATTAACAGAAGTAGGTCTAAATAATTGTGGAAAACACAGCAGAAGCCTCAGACTAAGGAAATTAAACTTTTTCTTATGCTTATCATTTACTTACAGACTTGTGAATCTGCAGATCTCTCTATCTATCTATCTTCTCTGTTCTGTGTAACCACAAAGCCCTCAAGTAGCAGGGGCTGGGTGTACTGCCTTTGTGTACCTCACTGTCTTAGCACACTAAAACAACGTAATTGAGTCACCAGAATCTGTGATTCTAGCTATTCACCTACCAATTTTTTGCAACATGTTAAAAACAACATGCACTTTTTAAAGGGCTCTGGGACAAAGCAAGGTTGGTTGCACTTGATTGCCTGATGGAATAGTTCAAAAATATGTTTTGTTTAGTGGCAAAACTAGTCTAAGACATTTTCATGCTCACCTCGCCTGGCCAACTATTCCTATTCTTATGCAGAATTTGCTGCCTCCTTTAGATGATGATGTTGTTGTTTGTGCTGTGTCACGGGGAAAATAGAGGGTTTTTCTATATTTCAGTAAAGCAGATACAGGTGGCTGTACTGGCAGAATTGAGGGAGTGGAGTGGTGTGGAAGCAGCGTTCAGAAATCAGGGAGCAAAAGGAGGACATGTTCTCACTGACTGCCACTGGTGGAAGATTAATGTTATCATAGGTACTGACATGCATGTATGATCCTTATGACCCATTACCCTGCAAAATTGGCCTTTCTAGGTGGGAAGGGACCTTTTATTTAGGATGCCATCAGTCAGCTCTCATTGTACTTAGACTGCGGACCCATACAGAGATAATACGTCTAGTCTTAGGTTGCCTACACACACAGACTAAACACAGTCATCTGAGTGAAAGTGACGAAATCACCTTCTGCCACTTAAAATGGGTTAAAAAAATTTTGAAGGATAGCTTGAACCCAGAGATTTGTGGTGGACAAGTATCTTTTATCCAAATATATCACATTTCATGCCGTGTCAGTCATCATCCATCTTTATGCAATCAGTTGACATAAACACCGTGATGTGTTACGATTAATTTGACAGAAATACAACCAGACTCACACTTGATCTGAATTCAGTCTCTTTTGCCAGGAGACCTGAGAGTGTTAAGAAACCAGGGCCTTTAGCACGGCTGTTTGACCTCAGTGCGCTTTCAGAGGAATGAAGAGTGAACTCGCAATTGACTCTACACAGAGCAAAATGAGCCAGCCCATCCTGACCCCCACCACCGGGCCAGCTGCAGCCAAACTCACTTTGCTAGAAACCTCTGTTTCAGCTAGCAGTAGACTCATTAATTTGTCTGAATGATCAGCTGGATAACAGCCATAGCAGAAACAAAATTAACCTGATTTTTATATAGTGAAAAATCTCCACAAGTTACAAGCTGTTGTTTTTTAATGGCTATAATCCTCTGTTATTTAATCTTCGAGATTTTCAGTGACAGTCTTCTCCTGGTGCAAACCCTTAAACTAGTTCTCCCCAGCAAGAGCCAGGGACCATTTTGGAAGCTGAGGTATTTCTTAAAGGGGAGATATATGGGGAAGGAGAGAACTTCCATCATAACACCTGTCTGTGCTTCTTTAGTGCCTGGTATCCAAAATTCCCATTACGCTGGCAAGGCTCTGCTGTGCACAATATATTCTGGCTGCTCTCCCTTTTGTCCTTGACATGCCTCTTATATGTTGTGGGCCAGAGGGACTGATGAAGAGATAGCAGCAACAGTTTTATGCAGGCTGCAGATTTCTCCATTCTGGGGCATTCCTCTGCTGCACATTAAAGGCTGCTTCAAGGTCCCTTTATGTTCCTCATGTGGGTGGACCTCAGCGCAGGCTTGAATCTGGCCCTCAGAGAGTTTTGCATGATTTAAGTTCTGTGATTCATGTAGGCTTTAAAGGATGTTGTTTTGCTAAAATCCCGTGTGTGGTTTGAAAGTTCAGTCAGAATTTTGCCTTCATCTACCTTTTTGGTCGTGACTGTGTCCAAAGTCTAATTTAAAAAACCTTATTTTCCTCTCTTTCTCTGACGCTTGTTTAACTCCAGCGGTTTAACGCTGAAGCTTAAACCATCGTGATCTAACTAAGGAGGGTGCAAGGTCCTGGTCCGATTGGTCTGGGAGGGGTTCGCAATGATTCTGAGGGTGCGATTAAGACATGAACAAGGTCAGATGCTGTCGGTTCTCACATCCGGTCTCTCACGTAGGGAAAGAAGACGATGTTACCTGCTCTGGTGCCTTGTATATTAAGTGATTATACAACAAACTACTTCTGAAACATTTTAGGTGGTGTTGCTGCAACTGGTAAAGATGACTAACATTATTAGGCAGTACTTAGGGGATCTGTTCTTCTAGCTAGAAATAGCCCAACACTTCAATTTATTAAAAACTATTCCATAAATCTCGTCATTTGCAGTAGTTGATGATTCTCTCCTATCTCACTCATCTGATGTGCAGTCTGCATTACACCCAAGGAAAATATGAAAGCCTTTTATCTGTCAGCAAAAGGAATGCATATCCTTGTAGCACAGTGCAATGAAAAGACTGAATATAATTTTTAAGTGGTAGAGGAAATTCTAGTATTTTCATAGGTCTTCAGTTATGTTGTCATCCCTCTTTTTCATTTTAACAATGACTGCAGTATACTGCATCAGAAATGTGTTTGCTGCTTCCTAAAGAAGCTGGACACATTTCATAGATTAAGAACTTCCTGGTTGAAGGACCGAATCCTGAAAAAACCTTTTTATACAGCATTTTTCCTAGTGTGAGACATTGAGCTACTTATTAGACTGAGGCATTTCTGCAAGAATTCTTAAGAGATAGACTGGACGAAATAGTGATGTTGAGATTATGAGGGTCTTGAATCTAATCAAAAGAGCTAGGATTTAAAAACAGACCTTGCTCTTGATCTTAGTCTTGACATTGAGGGCTTGGATGTAGGAACAGCTGAAAGAGGTTGTCGCTAAAGTACGTGCAGTAAAGGCAAAAGTGCCTAGAAAACTATAAAAGGGTTCTCTTCACCTGGAGACAAGTATAGAATAAACTGTGTTTTCACAGCCAATTTTCAATATTCAATATTCAATGAATATTATTCATTATGCCTGCAGTCAGTCTAGTACCACTAATTGCCCCATAACAATTTTGAAGTTTAGGTTATTTGCCTAGTGAAGTCCTCAAATCCAGATATAAATCAGGTACTTTAACATCAGAAGCACCTTCTCATGGACACAAATGGTGGTTACACCCAGGTTGGTTAGGTATCTACCAGTACAGAAAAACAATCTTTGTGTTTTGTTTTTTGATGGAAAATTAAACCAATTAAAATTGAGATTAACATGCAAGCTTCCCTCTGAATGGGATCCTGAAAAAGTACCAGAAGACAAAAGAATTAGAGTCCTTGTCTCTGGCATGACCAGACCAGCTCACTTCATTTTCTATGTCTTCATTTCTCCATTTTTAAGTGGAGTTATGTAAGAATGGTTTAAATGGTTAAAATTAACCAAAAGTAGAGGCAGGAGGGGGATTGTCAGACCCTTCAATTGTATTATTAGTATTTTGTGTGCGATTCTTAAAGAACTAGTTGCCAAATGCCAGCTCTGGGTTTGATAAGTTGTCCATATATTGAATTCCTCTTATGTGGCACATATCCTGTTACAACAGCCTGGAAGAAACTGTCACGTTCCCCTACTGATCAACCTTGAGTGATTGAAGTACAAACAAAGATTTGTACTTCATCACTTCCACAGTCTGTCAGTAGAGGCTCCATTTGCATAAAAAGAGGGCTGGAGAAAGAAAACCAACTCCAAAGAGTAAAAGAATGAAAGGAGTTGTAAGCTATCCTAGCCATATGAGATGAAGAATTGTAAGAAAACAAAGCTTTATCAAAGGTAAATCTTAGTGAATAAAGTAATTACAAAGAATTAAGTTATAAGATAAAGCCAGGAATGCTTAAGAGACCCTTTTTTGAGGTCTTAGTTTCAGAAAGCTGAGGAGAAGGGTAAGCCACCGTGTTAGGGGAGGGAAAAAGGGAATACATTGCAGCTGTCTGGTCACAAGTGCTCCAGAGCAGCCAAAAAAGAAATGTATCACAAACTATGGGTTAGAATTGCTTATGGTTATTGTTTTGGGTTTGTTGTGTTTTTCCTACTTTATGTTTATTAGGGATTTTTTGGAGGGGATGGACTTCTAGGACTATAGAAAGCCTTAGCTTTTTGTCTTTGATTGAGGGAACTGGTTGTACTTCTAACTCACAAGCTTTTATGTTGTTTGACTGAGAAAAGCTATATAATCTCTAATGTTGGTTTTCTAAAAATGAAAGATCAAAAGACAGCAGGGTGTACAAGCCACTCTTTGCAGAACCTCCTAGCTGGGATGAATACCAGCATCTTCAGAAAAAACGTATCTCTCAACCAGCTGCAAGAGTCAGTATGAAGGTTTGCATTGCCAGGCCTGGATTCCTCGGAGAAGTTTTGCTTGTTGGTCTAAACTATCACCCTTCTGGGAAACATTAGGCTTTGAAGGACATATTCGACACAGACAGGTAGATAGATCTGTCCTGACTGACAATGGCCAGTGGCAATGTAAGACCAGAAGAAGTGCCCTGACACATTCCCAGGTTCCAGTGACCTGTAAGGGGCTGCTGAGTCAGACGTGGTGTCTTTGTTCTTGATATCCGTTGATGGATGTTTCTTCCGTGAATTTGTCAAGTTGACTCTGTGTTACCATGTCTTGGGGCAGGGAGATACACAGTTTAAATAGCAGCAGTGTAGAAAAAAACGCCTCCTGTTGATTATTTTGAACATATCATCTCTCAATTTAATTTGATTCTGCCATTTTTTTTGAGATAACAAGAAACAATGAGACACTGCACCTTCTCCACTTACCCATGTAATCTGTAACATTGGGGATTCCTAACACAGCTCCCTGGTTAGTTTCATTTCTCATAAAGAAATGCTCCAAACCTTTGACCTTCTTTCTTCTCTCTGAACTTTTTCTAGTACTGTCTGTCTGAGACAAAGAGAACCGGTTCTATGCCATATTTCAAAATGTATTCACAACATGGATTAATGGCACAAGATTATTTTTTTTTCCTGCTTTGTTTTCCATTTCTTTCCCAGTGACTACTGCATTACACATTGGTTTTTTGTCCTCTATTGAGAATTGTCCTGATGTTTTATTATTATAACCAAAAGTTCTCTTTCCTGAATGGAAATAGGTAGTTTAGAACCCATTGTCTTGGACTGTTTTTCCCCTTGTGCATCACTCCACATTTATTACATCGAATTTCATCTGTCATCCTAATACCTGTGTGATGCTGTGATGTTTCTTCCCAGCTCTTTGCAATCAGCTTTCATTTTTATTACCCTGAATAATTTGGCATCATCATTAGTCTCCTTGTTCTCCATTCTTTTTCATTTCTGTATACTCTTGAGTATAACAGACACAGCAAAGATCCTTGTGATCTACATCTTTCCACCATTGTAAAGCCCAACCATTTATTCCTTCTTTTTGTTTCTTACCTGTTAATCTTTTAATCTATAATATGATTTACCTTCCTCCCACAGGCAGCTTAATTTCTTTAAGAGCTCATGATACTGGTTGCCTCCAGATTTATCACATAGTAAAGGAGGATGATACTTATCTACTTTATGAATTGCTTTCACATCTAGAGATGAGAAATTTTAGATATTAATATTTGCTAGAAAACCTGTATTGTTTTGCTTTAGATAAAATATATTATGAGAGATGGAACTGAAGGAACAGGAGTTCGAGGACTGCATGGTATCATGAGACAAATGTTGGCTGTTACACAAAAATTAGCGTTGTACCCATCTGAGCCTGAGGCTTTTTGGGTTTTAGCAGTTGTTGCTTGACTAATTTCTCTATATGCAAAATGGGCTTCCAACTGCGATTGTGTCAGGGTTAAATAAATGAAGGTCTGGTAGCTTATAAAAAAAGGTGCCAAAGGAGGATGAATCTTTACTAGGCTCTGAGTACAGGTCTTGACAGATTTGTGTGTTAAATCCCCAGAATCTTCAGTGATTCAGTCATCTGACTTTTCACTGAGGGATTTGATGTCTGCTATTTTTTTGTTGTGCTCGGAAGTGACCTACTAACAACCTGGAGATAGAACAGCCAAAAAAAAAAAAA
>VXAK01014487.1:42428-90688 GCA_013399435.1 Arenaria interpres | reverse complement strand
AAAAAAAAAAAAAAAGAGAGAGAGTGAAACAGTACATCTGTGATGCAGGAAAAAAATATTTTGGTTTGGCATGTAAATTTATCTCCATTTTATTCCCAAATAAATTTGATCATTGCCTTCTCAAAGTTTTCCCAGCTTGTTCTGTTTTTAATAATGGTCCCACAGCTTTATTCAAAGTAAATTTTTTAGCTATGCAGCATAACGCTATACTAAAAATAAAAAGTCGGTCAAAATGTAACTATTTAAATTTTTGTCTAAGCCCATAATTAAGGTTTTGGCTTGACCAAAGTTAGGATCCATACCAGCTGTTCCTGAGGTAAGCTGGTATCATTCCACTGATTTTAAGAGGAGTCTTCTCAGCGCCTTAATGAGCAGAAATACATTTTATAGTTTACCTCTGAGATCTTGCACAAATGACACAGAGTCAGGATGGAGTGATAGAGTAAACAAAAGATAATCTGTACTGCAGTAGCTGGCAGGACCTACATCAAATGTGAGGAATAATTGAGTAGTGTATAGGAGATTTGGGAAAATCAGATTTTGCAGTTCTTTTAATTATCATTTTATTATATTAGCTATTCTCCGGGAGGTTGTTTAAAATGTGAATTCTATTTGGACAACGCCCATGTGAAGAGAAGCAGAATAAGCATTAAGAATAAGCAAAAGAATTTTAATACCTTGCTATTGGAATCTAAACCATTCAAAGCACTGTTGCATCTTTTGAAGCTCCTTGGGTTTGGTTCTTTTTTGGTGTTATGCACAGCTTAGTGTAGGGACACCCTATTGCCGTTACTGCCAATTTGAAGCCCCCTCTCAAAAGCTCCTGTCCTCTGCTTTTGTGCCGTAGTCTCAGCAAACAAGGGGTATGAAAACCACTGGCCTGGACCATGTATCAGTTTGAAAACAAAGCCTCTGAGTGCAAATAAACCAAAAACTCCAAATAGTGTTTGAAACAAAACTCAAAAGACCTCCAAAAGTAGAATGGGTGAAAACAAAATTGATGTTCAAAGCCGTAAGGGCCAATCTCTGGTTCCCGGCTGTTGTAATAAATCTCCCTCTGAAGCGCAGGGACAGCCAAGCAAGGAGGGGCAGGTGTTAATATCCAAGTACAACTCTGACTTTGTTTACGTTCCTTTGCAATTTAAAAGAGATTTGTCATTAATACGTAATGTGAACCTTTGTAAATGCATAGAGATGCTGTCATCTTTGTCTCTCCTGACTGCATGGTCATCATTCACATTCACCACACAGGTCTCCATAGATCTTTGCTTGGTCTAAGTTGTTGAGGAATAAAGTACTGATCAAAATAGTGATTTATACCATTTTTTCTTCTACTTGGCAACTTGGATTATTTATAAATACAAACGTTTACAGATGTATAAAATGTGTCTAAAAGCTGAGCATGTTTTGTCTCTTCTTTTGTCACTGCTTTAAAAATGCATGTTTTCAGGTTGAATCCTGACAGAAAATATCTTGCAAAAAAGATATTTTAAGGTGGTTACATTTATCTGAATAACATCCAGCTGCCGAGATTGGTTCACCTTGTCTGGAATGAGGTGTAATTAAGTACTGTGAATTGAATGTTAAAATTAATAAAGAGCTCTCCGTTAGTTAATGAAAAATCATTTTTACCAAGCAGGACAGAAATCTGTAGATTCAAAATACATACATTGCTTTCCCATAAACTTGTTCTACAAAGAAAATCCTTTCTTCAATTATTGAAAAAGAATGAAAACAGATAAGCTGGTTAATAAAAATTGGGAAACCCTATGAAATGAACTTTGAGGTCCCTTCCAACCTGAACCATTCTATGATTTTATGAAATTACATTCTATGTTTCCTAATCTAAATAATAGATTTGTCCACTCAAATGTTTGATAATTTTTTTTATCATTAGAAACTTCTTTGTAAGTAACTAGTAAGTATGGAAAGCTGTTTCCATGGATAAGGCACAGAAGAGGCCTGAGATAAAAAGACCAGATCATTCATTGGGTCTTCATATTTGTTTAATGAGGAAAAAAAGGAATGACAATAATGGCTTTGCAAGTGGTTACAATTCTGAGATAGAAATTTGTGCATTCAAATTATCATTAAGCATGAATCATAAAAATCTTGTTGTGTGATTATGCAAATACACATTAATTACCCAATTATAAGCTTCTATGGTGACGAAATATGATTAATTATATGACTTGATTCACTTGATGAATGCAATACCATTAGTTACTACAGGTCCATAGATGTGTTTCTTTCCTTGATTCACTGACATTTTAATATTATGAAGGAATTATAAATTATTGTAACAACAGATGATAAAAGCAGATGGAATAAACTTATCTGAAGCCAAGATGATTTATACAGCTTTAAACTGAACAGTTTGTGTATTTATCCAGCTATAAATGTTTTGCTCCATGATCATGAGTTCTGTTTGGAAAGACAGTTTCCAAAAAACAGTGACATCTGGAAAACATTCTTTAAACATGTCTTAAAATGGCAAGTAGTACTGAACTCAAAGAAATCAGTGGGAGGTAATGTAGGGCTGCCTAAGACACAGCTGTCTGTGGACCACTTGAGAAGTAATGGACAGGCGTTGCTGGCTGGAGACTTTGAGAGTAGGACCTAGCTTACTTGCCTTAAATGTCTAATACGATAGTCACTACCAGATACCCATATATCCTACCTGCCTCAAACACGCCTCTGAGGACAGATCAAGGGCTTTCTGGTAGAGTTTATCTCTTTCTGTTGATTACAGGAGGTGCCTTGATGTCGAGCTTGAAAGTGGTGCTTTGTGTACAGGTGATTAACGTTAGTAGAGATGAATCCTACCTATCTATGTGATGCAGAACTAGACCTCATGCTTGCAGATCTACTAAGTAGGTACAATATCTTCCACTCAAGTAAAAAGGAGTAGCTTGTTCTCCTCACTATAACATCTCCCATTGTGTTTTGGGTATAGGTCTCAAGCCATGACACAACTGCTTTGAAATACCATACGTGATCAGTCTGCTCTGGGCTCTGGGACTAGTGTAGTATGATTGGGACCAATTGCTGCTTGTGTAGTATGACTGAGGCTTTCCACAGGCACTTCACAACTTCTTGGGCCCAGCGAATGGCTGATATATCTTGTGTGAAATCCTTCTCCATCATCTCCACAGAATAGCTGAGCTTGGAAGCAACTTCTGGAGGTCACGTAGTCCTATTCCCCCTGCTCAAGCAGGGCCACTTAGACCCCAGTTGCCCAGGAGACCACTTCCAGACGACTTTTTAATATCTTCAAGGATGGAGACTCCACAAGCTCTGTGGGCAACCTGTGTCAGTGTTCCTTCACCCTCAAAGTAAAAAAGTGTTTCCTGATGTTCAGACAGAACCTCCCGTGTTTCAGTTTGTGCCCATTGCCCCTGGTCCTGTCACTGGGCATCACTGAAAAGATCTCGGCTCCACCCTCTTTGCATCCTCCCTTCAGGTGTTTATGTACATTAATATCACCCTGGGGCTTCTTTTCTCCAGGCTGAACAGTCCCAGCTCTCCCAGCCTTTCCTCATAGAAGAGATGCTCCAGTTCCTTAATCGTCTTTGTGGCCCTTCCTTGGACTCTCTCCAGTATGCCCATGCCTCTTGTACTGTGGATTCCAGAGCTGGACCCAGCACTCCAGGTGTGGCCTCACCAGTGCTAAGTGGAGAGGAAGGGTCACCTTCCTTGATTTGCTGGCAGCACTTCGTCTACTGCATCTCAGGATATCGTTTGCCTTCTTACCTGTAAGGGCACACTGGCCAGCAAGATCCCAAGGTCCTTTTACTCCATGCTGCTTTCATGCTGTGTGGCCCCCAGCATATATTGGTGCCTGGGGTTTTTCCTCCCCAGGTGCAGGACTTTGCCTGTTGAGGTCCCTCTGGATGGCAGCACAACCCCCTGGTGAATCAGCCACTCCTCCCATACAGTCTCAATAGCGTATTTTGCTTTTCACCAATACACAGCTCTTCTGTCTGACACTAACAATTCTTCTGACTGATGAGGAGAACAAAGTATGTCGCTACTCAAACTGTAGCATCCTCAAGCTCATTCTTTCTCCATGCAGACCAGCAAAGTCTAATGAATTCTGATAATCTACATCCAGCCCTTACATATGTAATGAAATAACTGCTGCAGTGTGCAGTCTTTCAATATCCAACTTCTGAGGAAACCTCCTCCTCCGAACTTTAAAGAATCACTTCATAAAGATAAACTGTAAGTCTTACTTCTAACCATAACTGAAGGTGTCACAGCAGAGAATCTGCAGTTTTTAAATTAGCAACTAGTTATAAAATGCAGGAAAGTTCACTAGTATGTCTAGCAAACTTCAGATGAAAGCGGATGGAGAAAAGGTTGCCATAACCTAATCTGTCTGTTGTCTGGATTTTTTTGCTTCAAATTGAATATCTGATTATATTTTCATAGATACAAAAATAAGTTGCTTTCTAAGCACTAAGCTGGAGAACCTCAAATACTGATTACAGTTGTGGATATTCCAGGAAGTGCTAAACTTGAGATGTATTTTTATACCAACAATGAGAACATTTCAGCCCTAAAATTAATTTGTTTTGCTTGTTCAGAATACAGATAATTGGAGACATTTAAGAAAATGCAGGTGTTAAAAGATGAGTGGCTCCGTATGATTGAGTGGATTATTTTTAAAAAGGAAATATCCTTCTAAAAGAATACACTGATTAGAAAAGCCAGCTTGTTCAGATGACCTTGAAGTCATTCTCATTTATTATTTAGAAATAATGTCCTTCAGAAAAGTCTTATAAGTGTATTCTTCTAGCACTTGCTTTTGGCCTTAACATTCCTCCGCTGAAATAATTGGCAAAACTCCAATGAACTAGTGTTAAAGCAATATTAAGTGCTTTTGAATATGTCAATTAACAATGTTTATCTTCTTGGTGGCAAACTTTTGGAGCTTTCCTCTGAGATCACTACTAGTTTGAAGCTCATATCACTCTGAAAATTCATGGAAAGTCTCCTCCGCACTGCTGACAACATTAAATTAGTTATTAAATTAATTATTGTACATTATTTTATATTAACACAATCCTTTCTCATTAGCACCATCAGTAACAGAGCTCTGTGGCAACTATTCAACAAAAATATACATCCTCTTCTTTGTGACTTCCCCCCTGTGACTTTTCACCAGCTGCTTTGTTCTTTTAGAGGGATTGACAAATGCATGTTTTCCACTGAAACGGACACTGAGTCTCTTAGGGAAGTCTCCTCTTTGTGTCAAAATAATGGATGCATTTTCATGGGGATGCAGTAGCTTATTAAATGTACTTACTACAAAGATCAAAGGCTTTCACTTAGAGAAAGAAGTCAAACCACATGCGGAGGCTCTGGGCTAATACCATGGACTGCCCAACTCTATGGCTCAGCTGCCAGCTGCTTCCCTAAATGTCGCACAGCAGATCAGCCTTGCCCCTGTAGTGTTTTTGGGGCTGGGATCCAGGAAAACAACAAGGGGCATATTTTTCACATAGCTGTAATCTGTAGTTAAATCTTTTATAGCCGTTGATTTGCACAGCCAGACACGAGGAGTAACTCAAGTTTCTACCTATTAACTAAAACCAGAGATGTAGAGAGGTAACCTTGACATACCCATAGTCATTATTACACGATAACCATTGCTAGCAGCTTCACTGAGTAGCTTACTAATACATTTCTAGAACATAGTGACAAGTAAATACTTGCAGAGGCATAACATCAGTGTTTGATAAACCTTAACAATGCGTTGGTGCTGTATCACACAAAATAATGGCGTCTGCCTCAAATGAATTTCAGGATAAAAGGAAGATAAGGTTTGGTTTCCTGCCAAAGCCAAAGCCAGCCATCAAAGATCTGCTGGATGCCAGCTAGTCTCAGACTGCAGCTGGGACCAGCATGTGTGTTAAAGACCTGGCTATCCATCCCTATCAGAGCTGTGCAGATGCTTCTGGCTCACCTGCTCAAAGTCCCCACAGAGCTGTGAGACACATGAAGCCAGGGGTTTCTAGGACTCGTCTGCCCAATGTCCACCAAGCACCGCAGCCCCAGGGTGGGCTCCAGCAGGTAGAGGAGTTGTGTGGGGCACAGAGGCACCAGGAAGAGCTGCTCATGGGGCTGGGTTGGACCTGTGCTCCTGAGCAGAGGTGTGATGCTCCTGCTGCCCATTGGGGTTTGCAGCTGGCAGTGGGCAAGGATCCACCACACCTCAAAAGGTGTTTTAAGCAATACCTCACTCTCTTCCAACTGTTTCTGGATGAGCTACAGAAGTCAAAGAAGGAATGGTGCTGTAGAGGGAGCAGCCAGAGGATCTACTAACATTTGGGGAACAACCTAGCATTCTGGTTCCTCTGTTTTTTCTAGAAAGCATAGAGGAGATTAGAAGCTCGTGTCATCAGCAAACCTCTAGATCTGTGGTGCCACTGAACAAAAACAGCAGATAAAAGTAGAAAAGCAGGTCAGAACAAGTTAAAACTGTCATTTCTACCTGATTTTCTCAGAGAAGAGATGAACACTGCACTTCCAGTTCTCATGCCTGCCATCCTCTGACCCAGAAAAATTGGTTGGCTTCACACAGCCAAGTTATAAACCTCCAGTTTGCCAAGTGGAAGACTGAAGTGTTGTTTTCTGACACATATGAATTTGAAACCCAGATCTGCCAGTTTCTTTTTTCATCATAAAGCATTTTCCCCATTAATAAAAACAGAAAATATAAACTCTGAGGAAGAAAAAAACATTTATATCATGATCATGGAAGAACAAATATATATGTGTTTGTGTATTCATAAATACATAAATAAATATATATTTATATACAAGCTAAAGAGAAGTCTACATTTCTCATGAAAACTAATCTGTCAGTTCAGAAAGTAAATGAAGGTTCAAATCTCCTCTTGATTTGAAGCAAGTGCTGTGAGCCAGGTTTGGTTCACATTTTCAAAATTTATAACACTCTGATGCTTGCCAAAAATCCTTAATTAGATCAGAGGAGCAGCAAAACTGTCAGATGCAATAGCAGAGTACAACGAAGGAATAAAATATTCTGGGGTAAATTGGATAAGCTCATTCAGCCAGTTTTGCCAGGCTACTTTTCTACAGTGATTTGCAGACTGATAATGAGGATAGGGTTTTTCTCAGTAATAACAAAACCTATTCCTCAAACACATTTCATCTACAAGACCCCAGAAATTGCTTATAACTAATATAAACCAACAATCAACATCCTCTGTCCCACAGCACACAAAAATTGTGAACTTCTCATGAACTCAGTGGCTTAGACAGTAATTTGGGCATCTCTCTTGTACGCGAATTTCATGGCCTGTGCTGCTGGCGGAGTGCTGCAGTGAGGCTGACGCCTAGCAACATGTCTAGTTGCACAAACTATTTAGCCTTCACATATTCAGAAGGAGGCTGCAACTCTTGGAAAGACAGAGTAAGAGAAGATGATGCAAAACTCAAAAACTACGCTGTTAAACCATGTTTTGTCTGATTCCCCACTTATTTAGAAAGCTCAAATAAAATACGATGTTCACAACGTTTTTCTTGACATAGTATATCCACACAACAGCATTTCTAAGAAACTAAAAAATAATATTTGCAATACAGACTATATTTTTATGCAAGTCTTTTTTGGTAATAATTCTGGTGTTTTTTCAGTCGATTGCCCACCTTTTAATAGGTGCTGTTGGGACATGTCTAGAGCGAGAGCAGGCCATTTGATCCCCGGGGTATTTGACCACAGGAAAGAAACAAACAACACAACTTTATGATGCAGGAGGCAAAAGCCATCCTGCAGATTATTTTAATGAGGCCCTTCCAAACCGTGACCTGAGTACCAAAAATGCTGTACAGCTATTCTGTAAACGGCTTGCCTTTTGTTAAGCCCCAGCACAGCTGGTCAGGATGAATTCTGCTAATGTGGTACTTTACCAAATCATCTACCAGACACAGGAGAAGGTTATTTCTTTAGAGAAGAATGAGCACTGAGATATGCCCTTTTGAAAGGAAAGAATAGAGAAGTCTTGCCATTTGATCAAAGTTTTATGGGCTGACACAATAGCTTGCACTCACAACCACTATCAGGAAGTTAACAAGTAACTTAAAATACACCTCATGTAGTTCACCTACTAATGTGAGTGTTTTATTAAAAAATTTAGAGCCAAAAAGTGTTTTGAACACCTCAGTGTGATTTCAGCAGTTATTTGGGAAGGCTTTATTCTGAAATAAAGAGCAGTGATCATCTTCTTCCAGAGATCCAAACCACCTTTCATCATTCAAAATACTTTCCTGACAATTAGGAAATAGCACAAATGAGATCAGAGTCACATCTAGCCGTGCTAAATTCTACAGGCTGAAAAGCAAACTTGGAGAAGTTATTACTTCTACTGCTCCTAGTCTTCAATGGCCTTACTTTCACCACATTTATCTCAGTCCTTCCCCATCCCACTGACGAGGTGATAGGCACTTGCCGGAGGTCAGTGTCAGCACGTAATGGTTTCTTCTGCCACTCCCTATTTCTTGCTCTTCTCCTCCCTTGCTCCTCACTTGTTACTGCTCTCAGCTTCAGTGTGGCTCACTCATGGGCCACAGTCCCTCAGGGGTGTCCCTGTCCCACAGTCCCAGTCCTCACAGAGCTGTACCTCCTCCTTCCATGAGTGCATCTCCAGCCATTTACCCAACCATGTCTCTTTCCATGTCTTCTCCATTTTGTCTCTCCAAAAATGTCTCCTCACCTTCCTCCTCATGTATGCCCATTTTGTATGTCCTCCTATGCCTCCTCTCATGTCTCCTGCTTGTGCCACCTCTGTGTGCTCTCCCATGTGTCCTTTTGCATCTCCTTTTGTAACTCTTCACAGGTGTCCTCTGGTGTCTCCCGTTCCAGCGACTAACATCCTTTCCTAAGCATGTCTGTGCAGAACTGCCACAGGCTCCCCTACCTGGACCTAGTTTTGGTGGGCAGTGGCTTTTTCCAACATTTTGGAGCTGTCTGGAATCATCTGTGATGGCCCCAGAGCAGTTCATGGCCTCCTTCCACACAGGGCACTCCACCAGGTATGCCCCAAACACCTGCATACCAGATTAAACCAGAAACCAGCACAAATGAAGGGGCATTCAGCATCCCAACAAAGGACTTGGGAAAGCATGTTGTGCATTAACTGTTGCTTCCAGGAGAGTTGCAAATGTGGTATTAAAATCAGAGTAATATTTTCCCCACTTGCTGCTCTCTCTATTCCCAGAAAGCAACAAGGGCTACATGACATATAAGTTTTCACATCTTCATGCCTCTCAGCGTAAACCACAATCAGTGCAGAATCGCCGATTCCTCTTACAAAGACACTTGTTCTTGATTGCAATGAACTCTTAGAGACCAGCAAGCACAACAGAGGGTGTTCAGGCTGCTTAGTGGAGCTGTTGTGGTCTGTATGTACGAAGCTGGGACTAAGCTCAGACTGTGTAAATTGCTGAAGCCAGTGTGAACCTGAATCACAGAAATTAGAGGAGGAAGAAAGGCTCTTAGGTCAGTTCAGAATCTTAGAATTGTTAAGGTTGGAAAAAACTTTTAAGATAATCAAGTCCAACCGTCTACCACCAAACCGTGCCCCTAAGCTCCTCATCTACACATCTTTTAAATACCTCCAGGGATGATGACCACTTCCCTGGACAGACTAAGTTTGCTTAGGGCCTCTCAACTCAAGGCTGCAGACAGAACCACTGCAAGAGACAGGAGCATTTCCTACTATGCTGGGTTTACTTGGCCAAGTTTTGGTAGCACAGGGTGCTGAAGGAGTGGCCTCTGTGAGTAGACACCATGAGGTACTTCTGTGTTGGACAGACCCAGTTCCAGCTAGCTCCAAAACAGACCCCCCACTTCCCAAAACTGAGACTGTCAGTGGTGCTAGTGGCACATCTGTGATAATCTATTTAAGAAAGGGTAAAAAAATGCTGTGCAGCAGCTGTGAGGGAAGAGTGAGAAACAAGTGAAAGAAACAACTGTGCAGACATCAAGGTCAGTGAAAAAAAAAGGGGAGGAGTTGCTTCAAGCACTAGAGTGGAGATTCTCCTGCAGCCCATGGTGAAGACAATGGTGATGCAGGTTGTCCACCTGCAGCCCATGGAGGACCCCACACTGAAGTAGGTGAATGTGCCCTGGAGGAAGCTGCATCCCATGAGGAGCCCATGCTGGAGCATGCTCCTGGCAAGAGCTGCAGCCCATGGAGAGGAACCCACCAAGGACCAGGATTTCTGGCCAGATGTGTAGTCAATGGGGGGACCCACAGAGCAGTTCTTGAAGAACTGCAGCCCGTGGGAAGGACCCACATTGAAGAAGTTTGTGAAGGACTGTATATCGTGGGTGAGACCTCATGTTGGAACAGGGGAACAGCATGAGGAGGAAGGAATAGCAGAGACAAAATGTTACAAACTGACCACAAACCCCATTCCCCATCACCCTGCCTTGCTTGGTGGGGAGGAGGTGGAAGAGTTAGAAGTGAAGCCTGGGAAGAATGGGGGATGGGGAGAAGGTGTTAGTTTTGTTTTGTTTCTTTCTGTCTCTACTTTTAATTGACAATAAATTATAATTAATCTTTCCCAGGTTGAGTTTGTTTTGCCTGTGATGATAATTGGTGAGTGATCTCCCTGTCCTTATCTTGACCCACTGTCGTGGTTTGACCTCAGATGGCGGCAAAGGACCACGGGCAGCCGCTCCTGCAGACCAGGGCCCGGATCACCGCTGCGGCCGGGAGGGGAAAATCAGAAGAAAAAGGCAAAACTCGTGGGTTGAGACAAAGGCAAAGGCAATTTAACAGAACAGCAAAGGGAGCAAGAAACAACAACAACAATAACACCGACAGAGGAATATACAACCACGATTATGATACCACCACTTGCCGACAGCACCCAGGACGCCCCCGACTGCTCTGCTCCCCTGGGGGACCTCCTCCTCCACCCCTCTACTGCCTGTCCTTCCCCTTCCCCAGCAGCTCCGGCTGCCCCTGGGCATGGCCCACATAGGATGGGATACCTGTGTCCCTGCTAGGTCCTGGGGAGAATTAACCCTGTCCTCGCCAGACCCAGGGCACCCACAAACTTTTTCATCTTATTTTCTCCCCCTGTCTTGATGAGGAAGGGGAGTGAGAGAGCAGCTTGGCAGACACCTGGTAGCCAGCAAAAGTCAACCCACCACACCTATGTGGCTGTTGCTGCAGAGCAAATCCCTGCAGGAAAACAAAAGGACTGAAAATGGCTAAATGGTTTTGCAAGCAGATACCAGACTTTGGTCACTTGCCGTCTCGTACCCAACCTCATGCCTGAAGCATGAAGAGACCTTCAGGACCAGAATATGTGCAGTGAGGTGGAATATTTGGAGAGAGGTGAAATTTGACAGCATGCAACATGCACCAAGACCTAAGAGCGAGAATTTCTGAAATAAAGGAGAACGTTATCCTCTTGTGATAATGGAGGAGGTGAAAGACCAGCACTAGGAAGAGCCAGGGTCACAGTGAGCTCTCACTAGTAGGGCTGTGAAATAAAAGCAGTGATCCCAAGAAGCATGAAGTGAGGTCTTTCTACCCCGAGAGAGACTTATTACTGCCGTTGCTCAAGAACCAGCGCAGTCCCAACAGGAATGTGGAATGCAACTCTCATTTTCTGTACTCAAGGGAAATTTAATTGGGTTGCAATACACACATAGGAGGGCTGCTAGGATGACCAGGTGAATGGGCAGATTAGCTTTCAAGACAAGGCTGAAAGACCTCAGTAAAAGTGGAGTTTAAAACCAGGGCATAGGTCTTTTTCTGTATGTACATGTGGGAGATAAACAGGAGGGGGTTTGGAAGTGATGGAGGAAGGAGAATAGAGGGAAGGAAAAAAGATCTAAAATATGGATTGACACTGGCAGGAGAAAAAATGGATATAAACTATCCAGGAATGGAATTTTTTATAAGTTTTCTGTTTCAGAAATGATGAAGCAGCTTTTCAGTAGGAGTAAAAGGTGCAAAAAACATGTGTGGTTTTAAGATGGTTCTTGATAAATAAATTTATGAATGGGATTACCCATCCCACAGAAAACTACAGAATTGTCTGGTTCACTGACTCCCAGGAGTCTTTCCAGTCCTATGCACCGAGCTGCTTTTATTAAATATACGATATATCGAGACAAAATTATTTGTGATGTGTTACTGAATTCTACTTTATTACAGTCTCCACAGGAGTTCTTCTTCAGTTTTATTTTAGTAAAAAAATCCTCCCCCCAAAAGGGAGGGATTAAAAGGGTATACAAACGTATATGAGAAAAGATGCATAATCAGACATGAGAAAGATTAAAAGAAATGGGTATAGAAAATTAAATACAAGTGAGTTGAAGAGAGACCAAAAATGTACAAGTACTTAACAGAGCACTATAAAGTGTAAAGAGATCAATTAGTCTCATTTGTCAATGGGGTTTATGAAGAAATACTAATAACTAGATTAAAATGCAGCAGGGAAAATTTATAACGAGAGGAGCAGTTACATAATGGAACAACCTGCTAGTGAAGGTTACAGCACTTCCGTCACTGAAGATATTCAAAGCTATTTTAAGAATAATGAAATGCATCCACAAATGATTCAGGCTGATGGACTGAGATGACCCAAGAGGCATCTCTTCGACCGCGAATGATTCTATTCTTCTGCAAGCACGCAGTTGCTTAGTAGGAGCTGCACTTCGATGAAATGTTCCAGCTCGCTTCTAAGAAGAAATCATGTTGTAATAAATATTAAGTGGAAAGATAGCAAATTGTTTTTCTCAATTAGTAGAAAATGAATAGTGGTTCAGTTATCTACATTCTGGAATGTTTCTATTCATTTCCAGCTAAATCTATTTGTGCTGCAGTTCCTCCAAGAAAAAATTATTTTCAAAAGCAAATCCAGACTTCTTTCATGTCTATCATTAGAACAACTTATTATACATACCTATCTCATATATTATACATGTATTTAAGAAACAGTAAAAAACCCCACTGGTTTCATGTAAGATTACATCCGTATATTCCATTAGTTGTTTGCATGTTAAGCGTGTTAAAATGCATATGTTTTCTGCTTGTTGGAACTGGCACACACTGCTTCTGAATATATAGGCAATATTTCATTCCTAGTGTCACAGAGTCCAATTAAGACTATTCTAACTTGTGCTTTTCCTTGTTGCTCCTCTGTAACAATCATGGGTCATCAATACCTCAGTAATATGTTTATGTGGACAACGCACATGGAACTCATGTCAGTATTCGGGGAAGTGTTAGAAAGAGAATGTATCCACTGAAGATATCAATCAAATGTCAAACTTAATAGGGAACATCTAAGAAATTACTGGAAGAATTAGGTTGTTTTTTTCCTGCTCATTTAAACAAAATTGCACTACTACTGCTAAATAAATAAATAAATAAAGTAATTTATTAAACTTCTGTGGACACAAAGTTTTGTAGAACTGACATCAAAGTGGTACAGAGAAACATTCTCAAGACGGTGCCACGGTGTCCTAAAAAGGAGATCAGATCTTTTAGTCCTAGCCCGGTGCTGGAAAATTTGAAGAAAGAGAATCCACTTCTAGAGGTAAAGATGCTGGTTAAAAAGAGCATCTCTGCTGAAAGGAAAAGCTTAGGAAAGGAGTAAGATGCTAAAGCAGGTGCAGCTGAAGTTACACATTGGGGTCTGCTGAGGTAGCTGGTCTAAAGGATCAGGCTGTTATCAGATACTAAATGTGCAACATAATATATACCCCTGTGTTATTGATGGGATATTCCTAGCACAGATGAAGCAGCTCAGAGGTCATGGTAAACTTTCCTACTAAAAATGGTATGATGTCTCTCCTTGCAACACAGCAAGTCCAACTCCCCTGCTCTCTGTAGGTCAGGAAATTATAACATTAAGTTAAAGTTTTAGAAAAGATTAGCTATGTTTCTTTTTAGTGAGGGATACTGTGTACTGAGCAGTCAGTACCTTGTGTGTTAGTGCTTTAGCAATCCCAAAATAAAAAAACAAGATGAGGATCTGTTCTGCTTTCAAATCCTGGATATCTTGATTTCTTAAAACTTGCAGAACACATTAGGACTATTCCTATGCTAAATGTAGCAACAGAAAGAATTTTTTCCTCTGTAAGCAGACTGGCAGACTGAAAAAATATAGAGCTTCAAAATAGTTATCTTGAATTACGCATGCAAAAAGTTTTATAAATTATTTTTAAATATGTATTGGTATTTAGCAAAGCTGTTTATAAGTACCATCTGAAATAGTTCATTTAAGTGAACAATAATTGAACTACATATTTGAGGGCAGTTGCAATATCCACCTAAGGAAAAATGTGTGTACTTAAAAACGTGTGTTCTCCTCCAGTATAGCTTAATCTAAATTATATTTTTTATTTGTCTGTCCCTTTTTTCCATCCAAGAAGTACTGTCACCCTGCTCCAGGGGAAATTTTGAAGCAGACATGTAATTTGATTTTCTGTCTCTTTCTTGCCAATACAAGGGGTAAGGTTTGCGCATAAACTCACCTGCTACCCCAGTACCTCCATCCCAGCTCTGCTAAATCTGTTCTGTTTTTCCAAAGCAGCAATAGACTGGGATTAGGGAGGCCAAATGAGGAGGGAGGGAATAGAAATGCATCTGTTCCTGCTTAACTCTGCCATGTGGAGGTTCATGTTGTATAGCTGGTGCTGTACCACCACAGGAGTGCATACGGATGCCCAGAGCTCTAAAACATGCAATGGAGAATGGCAGAGGAAAAAGAGCTATGCGCTTCAGGATATGGTGATGTCCTTCTGCAGTGCTGGATGTCAGACGGAATGTTTTTGGAGCTGAGGAGAGGACAGATTCTCCAGCCTGGGTGTCTTAGTACTGCACAGGTTAGGCAAAGCTGTAGGATCCAGAAATGGCCCTGAGATGTCAACAAGACTGGTCAGCTTTGTCAGTGAGAAGTGAAAATGGCCACATATGATTGTGTATGTCTCACAGACAATTCATATGAGATGATAGTGTAAGTGAGCAAGGAAGAACCCTAGAAAAAAAGCAAAGAGGTCACAGAGGTGGTGTTATTGTTGGGTGATCTGCCTCAAGGCTGAAGTGCTTTTCAGCTTGAAATGAAGAGGGATGTCATGTTTCTTCTCGTCTCTTCTAAACTTCCTTCATTACCAACCAAAAAAAACTTGGTCACATTGTCTAAATCAATGTCCTAGTTTTTCATCTCTTAAAATGATGCATAGAAATAAGGCAAATCAACCTGCAACCTCATAGGTACTTGTGCTGGTACAGCATTTTGCATGTTTCAGCATCACCAGCGTTGGAGAAAAAAATACTCACCAGTTACAAGTCACTAAATTGAGTGATGTGACATAAAGGAGTGTTTTTTATTTTTTTCCTCCTTTGCAGCCAGCATGAGGGAAGGATATAGCTAACATTAAGATCTAATTTGAAAAAAGGCATTTTAAAAACTATTTTGAATACTTAGTTTGAGACCCACATACAGTTTTCAAGGAATTAAGTTTATAAACTCCCCTTTATTTCAGTCTGGGCCATGGGTGTTTTAAATCTTTTCAAGTAAAGAACAGCAAAAACCACACTGAGTTATGGGCAAACAACTATATAGCTGGCATTCTCTCAGGTAAGACTAAAATATATTACAATTGCAGTACCCACATTAGTTACACTGGACTGGAAGAGGTCTGAAGCAAAACTACCATGGTAATGGAGATAAAAGAGCCACTTCACTTTGCTTGTGAGCTCAGCTACTAACAGAGTGAGGTTTTTCTGTCTTTAATTGAAGAAGACCTCTCAAGAAAGAAAACTGTCAGGCTGTTGTTCTCTAAAATTAGTGCAAAAGAGAATAAGCTCTTTGGGGCAGACTTACAGTGAAGATTTTACTCTTGATTTTCTTTCAAAAGGACAGTGATTCACCTCCCCAGATATAAAATATGTTTTATACCTCTTGAAATAATGAGGGAAAAGTCTAGGAGATTCCTGGAGCGTGCCGGGAATAACTTCCTGACACAGCTGGTCAGGGAGCCAACTAGGGAGGGAGCCCTGTTGGACCTGCTGGTTGTGAATAGAGAAGGACTTGTGGGGGATGTGATGGTTGGAGGCCTTCTTGGGCACAGTGACCATGAAATGGTAGAGTTCTCAATTCTCAGGGAAGCAAGGAAGGGAGTCAACAGGACTGTCACCATGGACTTCCAGAGGGCAGACTTTGGACTTTTCAAGAGCCTGCTTGACAGAGCCCCTTGGGAGGCAGCCCTGAAGGGCAAAGGAGTCCAGGAAGGCTGGACGTTTTTCAAGGAGGAAGTCTTAAAAGCACAGGAGCAGGCTCTCCCTGTGCACTGTAAAGCGAGCCATAGGGGAAAAGACTGGCCTGGCTGAACAAAGAGATATGGTCCCAACTTGGAAAAAAGGAAAGTTTGTGGCCTTTGGAAAAAGGGGCAGGCCACTCAGGAAGATTACAAAGGTGTTTTAAGGCTATGTAGGGAAAAGACTAGAAAGGCCAAAGCCCAACTAGAACTTAACCTGGCCTTTCATGTTAAAAACAATAAAAATAATTTCTATAAATATATTAGTAACAAGAAGAAGACTCTGGAGATTCTCCATCTTCTATTGGATGTGGGAGGTAACATAGTGACAAAGGATGAGGAGAAGGCTGAGGTACTTAATGCCTTCTTTGCCTTGGAATGGGCTGCCCATGGAAGTGGTTGAGGCACCATCCCTGGAGGTGTTCAAAAGATGGGTTGACATGGCTCAGTGACATGTTTAGTGATGGCTTGTTTTTGTTTTGTTTTATTTTGTTTTATCAGAGTTAGGTTGCTGGTTGGACTAGATGATCTTAAAGGTCCCTTCCAACCTAGACAATTCTATGATTCTATAATTCTATGAATATGATCTTCAACAATGAACATAGTATGAATCTCTCAACATCAGGAAAATCCCTTTATTGAAGGGTTACTGAAAGAATCCCCAAATGCTGAGAAAATTAAATATATGACATTGTGATTTTTCAGTGTGTCTGCATACACTGCAGATCATATTCTGATCGGTGTTGCAAATCCTAACTTTCCTTTAACAGAACAGGAAAAAAAATATTTTCAATTAAATAATTTACATCTGGCACATCTATATATTCTGTTCTATTTTTCCCTTTCTTATACACACAGCTCTTCTTATATTGCATCATAAGAGCCTTCTATGCGGGCATCCTACACTGGGCTAGCGTAAATAGTTGAGTTGCAGAGAGGGATGGTTATTATGGCATATAGTTGCACATCCAATATGCATTCAGGGCTGCAGTTGGCTCATGACCTTATTGAGTAGAGATGTAACCCTTTAGTTAGGTTTGATGAGGTCTGTATCAAAATTACAGAGAGGGGCTTGGCAGAGGAACAGCAAGACCTCTTGAGACCATTGATAAAATGGTTAAGTGCTCTCTCTTCCTCTTCATCTGCTTCATTAAAGCAGTCACTTCAACAGTAGTCTCAGAAGCTTTTTTTTCTGTTAAGACACATGTTTTCCTGACCTAAGGGAAGAATAACCTATTATATGATTCAGAAATAAGTTTAAAGATTTTTTTTCCCTTCATGTCTCAGTCGAAAACCAAGAACATGATGACACTTTCAGCCTAATTATGAAACGTTCCATTTTTTTCGTATGCAACCTTGCAGAATCCTTAACAAGAATTCCCTGTAATATTTTCCTGCTTATCTTCTAAGCCTTCAAATTAGGCATTTGTCCTTTAACTTTTCTAACTTCTTTTCACTTTCAGCTTGTTAGGAAAGGAATCTAATTGTTCTCCTACACTTTTAATGGCTAAAAGAAAGATTATCCACGAGGTAATTTTGATACATAAAGTGATTTTACTTTGACCCTCTGCAGTCAGTGCATTTACAATGCATACACTGAAGACTGGCACTGCACGCTGAAAGCTTTTTGGAGCAAGGATTGTTAATGGTGTCTAGTTATAGCACACAAACGATGGGGGCTCTTCACTGGCAACACTTAGTGGCACCAGTGTACACTTACTAGAATCCATCTCATTGTGTCAAACAGCCTCATAACCCACCAGGGACGAGGATGATTGCGGGAGAGACTGAGCTGCGATTAGAGAAATCTTCTTCTGGATACATCAGTTCCACTTAAAGTGATTATACCAGCTGTAAATAATAACAGTAATAATGCATTCTCCTTGGGTATAGTTTTCTTTGCAAACACAGAGAAAAAATGTATCCGTAAGTGCTTAAAAAAATATGGACTGCTTTAAATGTAAGTTCCTTTGAGTTTTTGTTAATGCCCGCTGTTCCCCCATTGAGAAATGCTCCATCTATCAGGGACCACATAGGTCAGAAAGATAGAACTTGGAGCTATGTTCCCAGAATGGGCTGCAGCAGTCCCTGCCACACAGGGACAGGGGAAGGATGTTCATCCCCATCATAGAATCATAGAATTGTCTAGGTTGGAAGGGACCTTTAAGATCATCTAGTCCAACCATCAACCTAATTCTGATAGAAAACCATCACTGAACCATGTCTCTAAGCACTATGTCAACCCGTCATTTGAATACCCAAATCTGAGAAAATGAAATATATGACAGTGTAATTTTTCAGCATACCTGCACACACTGCGGGTCATATTCTACTCAGTGAGATGAATTTGGAGTTAAATTTAATTCACTGATTTCACTGGCACAACTACCCGAAGGTAATACAGCTGCAGAGATTATAAGAAATGTGACCAGTTTGTCAGCAACAGCCTCTAAAATGCAAAAAACACACACAAATACACCTGTGTTTATAACAGTCTGCTCCGTATCAGCTTCACTCCTTCAAAGTCAGTGGTGCCACACTGGCTTCTTCTGGCCCAGGGTGGTCCATGGCTGGTCAGCGCTGCAGCACACAAGCCCCAAAAAGGTGACATCAAACACTCAAAATTAGAGGTAACCTTGGAACTGCGATTCTTCTGATAGTTTATTTCACTTGGGTTTATTCAAAGCGTTATTCTTAATTTTACTCTCACCCATCTCATTCTTAAATCAAGATGTATGAGTGAGGATCATCTTGTGTACTTGCCAGGTAGGATCATGCACAAGCACAAGGAAAAGTTGAAGAAGCCTTTATATGTGCTTTTATGTGCTTAAATGTGAGTGTGGTTGCATGTGTGTGTGTATATGTACTCTCTCAACCTTGACTGTATGGCCTAGTAGCTGGGACAGAAGAGATCCCTTAGGTTCCAAGGCCCACCAAATTTGGCTGTCCCTTAAAAGTCTGCCCATCAAGACCAGCATAGATGTGCCATGCATGCGTTTCAGTACCCAGATTTACACATATCTACAAAAACATATATCTATATTAAGCTATCCATTGGCTGGATACATAAACTCAAAGCATCTTTCATTATTTTTCAGCAGTTGTAGCCTATGTGAAAATATTGAGAATCAGGAAATACATAGAAACTTTAACAACACTAAAACAAAACCTAATCTAATAGCTGTGTGTCACAACTCCAGGAAATTAAATCAGCCAGGGACAGATAGATATCCAAAAGCATATGCAGTTATCCTCCAGCTGTCTGTCATTCACTAAGTCCCAGGTTTATTTATTCTTATTAGTTGTTTGCCTAAATTTGTCATTGATAGGTGCCATGCACTTGTCATTTGAAAGAGCTGATAGCCTTGAAAATGTGTACATTGAGCATTTCCAGAGCAGAGGAATAGCTAAGTTGCTCTAAAGGATAAAAGTCCTAGGAGAAAATATAAAGCCTCAGGAACAGATGAAAAATAAGAAAACCAGGTAGGGTATGACCAATTTTAGAATTCTTGTGGGTTTTCTTTTTTATCATTGTATCAGAATTTGTTTCTATCTAGTGTCCACTTTAAGGTCTATATATTTGTCAACAAATTTAGAGAGAAGACTAACAGGAGGTGTGGTTGAATGTAATGTATTTGTCAAAACAAGACAATTACTTCACAAGAACTATCTAGCTATCGCAGCCTCAGGATATTGGAGGCTTTAGAAAGTACAGAGGAGGCTTCTAACTCTAAAATCAATCACTGAACTTCAGCTTTTACCTGAGACGTGTGTGGGTGTGCACACATGTCCATGGGGGTGTCTCATAAGTGCTACTAATAATCCTTGGACCTCTAAGGACTCTCAAATCAACAAAGCATGGAGAGCTACCCTCATTTTGTTTTGTGAAATTGAAAGCACACAAAGAAAACTGAACGTATGTATGAAAACAAACCCCCAGCAACTGAAGCAAAGTCATACTGTTAGTATGTCTCTAGCACAGATCTTTGAGATAGAAGTGCCTCTGAATCAGAATCATATTCTTCAAATACG
This sequence comes from Arenaria interpres, assembly GCA_013399435.1. Taxonomy (NCBI): domain Eukaryota; kingdom Metazoa; phylum Chordata; class Aves; order Charadriiformes; family Scolopacidae; genus Arenaria; species Arenaria interpres. The sequence continues at coordinate 70,335 of VXAK01014487.1, read as the reverse complement.
TCCTCATTAACTAGCAGCTGAGAAAGTGCAGCATGGCTCCTGTCATCCTGGCTGAAGTGAAGGGCTCTTTCTTCAGTCCTTTTGGGTTATATTCTTGGTCTAATACACCTGGACTTCAAGAAATTCATCCTCTTGAGCAACACTTGGAGTAATATTCTGTCTGCTTTGAAACCAATGGCAATTTTGCAATTGCCTTCAATGGTGCTAGGAGTACACCTAAATAGAACTCAGCTAAAGCATGGGATTTGTTAATGGATGGGATAAGCATCTGAAAACTTATCTTTATATGTCTTGGAAAGGTCAAAATGCAGGAAACAATACTTTTACTTTCAGGCAGCCTATATTGTCTCCCATATACTGTTACGGAGTCTGTGCTGCTTACGGAAATGCTTTTAAAGGATTTATTGAGAAACTGCAGATGAAGATGTCTGTATGTCTATACATGAATGACTAAAATTCTTCTTTTGTCTTGACCAAATGTGAAAAAACAGCATACAATCGATGAGATGTAACTAATATAAAATATTTGAGGTGATCTTTGTGTTTATAGTTACTAGTTGTCTGCTATTTTATATTAGTTTTGTTAGACTTTATGCTAGCCATTGCTTATTGTCACACACTGCAATCTTCACGTATTTATAGAACTTACTGTTAAAAAGATGTCCTGGTTTCAGCTGAGATAATTTCCTTTCTAGTGGTTGCAGTGTTTTCAGATTTGGTATGGGAAGGAATGTCAATAATGCATATCGGTTTAGTTGTTGCAAAATGACATTTATACTAGTCAAGGACTTCTTCCAGCTTCCATAGAAGCTGAGAAGGAGCATGGACAGAACAAAGGAATAGCCAATGGAACATTCTGATTTAGACATCATACTCAGTATATAAACGAGGGTTGGCTGGGGAGGGGCGAATCCACAGTCTGTGCTCAGGTCAGGCGGGACAACCAATTCCCTGGGCCGTGTGAGTGACTTGTGTCTTGTATGTGTGTCTTTTAGCATTATTATTATTATTGTTATTTTCCTTTTCTGTTATTGTTCTATTAAACCATCTTTATCTCANTCTATTAAACCATCTTTATCTCAACCCATGAGGTTTTTTTTTCCTTTCTGCTCCTCTTCTCCTTACCCTTCTGGGGAGGAACAGGGCTGCGTGGTCCTAGTTGTTGGCTGAGGTTAAACCATGACAAAAGGTAACGTTAATCAATGAATCAACTAATTTCTTCACAAAAAATGCCACACTAAAGTATCTGAGTTTACTTTATAACAACCTGGCAACGATTCTGTTATCCAGGTGGTGATTAATGTAGATATATTTAAAAAATTGAAAATGTGTATGATAGATTGAGAGGGAATAAAAATTGCCATAAGCCTGATGCTGTGTCCATGAATATGGAATAGAAGAATGCAGTAGCTAATGAGATAAAGCTTTTGCTCATATATGTTTGTCTTCTGTCAATTGGTACTGTCTGAAAATTTTTAGCTTTACACATTCTCCGAGTACACATACTTGCTACTTATCCAGCAATTTCTTCCTCTCTTAGACTGATATGGCTATATCCCGATGATTTGTATATAATTTTAACCATTTCATCTATACAAACACATACAGTCACCCAAAGTGACATATTCCCAGTAAGTGTGAAACTACCTTTACTGTTATCTCTATGCCATGGTGTCCCTCAATACAGAGTGAAAAGCAATTTATGTCAAACCTCATGTTACCTCAAAATTACCTATGTCTTACAGGGAGACCACATAAATGTAGCATTTACCATGATGTTTAATGTAAACTACAATTGTCAGTGTTTGTGCTTGTACACATCCTAACAGAAAGGAGGTAACATTACCTCCACAATAGGCAAACAGCTTGTTTACAGTGGGGTTAAGTACTTAGCCAGTCACCGCTTCGCATCCTTTACTACATGGCCACCACCAGATTTTTTGCCTTGCAGAGACCAAAGCTCTAAGCAATCTAAAATCAGTCAGTAATGCTTTGGGAGTAGTATTAAAACTTGATGTATTGATTAAGTGTCAGATTTTAAGAACTAAATACCCAACCTATCAAATTCCAAAGGGGAATTGATCTGCGTAGACCTCCAGACAGAAAATGAGAAAATTCCTGCACTTGTCCAAAACCCCAGTTGTCCTCAGTGAAAGCAATGCCAACAATAAGGATCTGGTCTAACAGCTGCTTCTCAGATTAGATATCTACTCAAGAATTTTTCTGCTCCTTACCTGGGCAAAACCCTTGATGGATGGTTTGCAATGCAGGATTTTCTGCCAGGTATGAACCACTTTCATTTGTATGGAATTGTACATAGAGAAGTGAGCTGGCTGTATTGTTAGTATTTGGACTGCTGTACAAGTCTTTGGCCTTTTACACTAGAAATTTTTGATGTTAAGGTGGCATACCGTTCACTGGGGAATAGTGATCTGTAAACAGAGATCTGGTATACTCCCACATGACCAGCTATTTAACATATGATCAAGTATCCCTATGAATTAGCAGGCTGCTCCTTCATTAAACTGCACAGCCAGCCTAGGATCCTGAAATACAGGGTGGTGATTTGAAGGTGACGTTTAGTGCTAAGCATTGGCCAGAGCACCCTGGCACAGAAGTGCAGTGGGAGAAATGATCTGAATCTTGAAGGTTTCCTACAAGTTTGTAATGTTCCAGTGTGATAGAAAAGTCTGTAGCTTATGTAAAAGTATGATGAGTTGCTGAAGCAAAAACCTTTCACCTACAGGCAGCCTGTTAAACTCCTACACTTATCCTTTAGCGTATTAGGGGACTCCTGTAGCTGTTGATTGAAGAGAAAAATGTGGAGCAATTTTTTCTTTGACAGAAAGCTTTCAACATGAGTAATTTTGAAATGTTGCTGTCCAAATTTGTAACAACTTGGCTTCGCTGAGGCTGCCAAGTGCTGCAAATATCTACCTGTCTAAAAAGTAAAGGGGCAGAAATAGAAGAAGTATGCCTTCAAGATCTTGGTCCTCCCTGAGTTATGTTGTCATTCAACCTGCCTGATACAATTTGATGCTTAGTTTTAAAGCATGTTAAAGGCAAGTCCTGATTTAATTCAGAGCCTAAGACCCCTCTAGGTATCATTCTTGGATTGACAGATGTGTCTTTCTGTCATTCCTGAGATTGTTTCTAATGTAAACCTCCTGCTGCAGTTCCCCAGTATAAGTGCTGACTGATTAATTTTCGTCTGATTCCTCAGAAGAATAAGTAGGTCAGGCAGTGGGAAGGCTGCTAGATGAGGGGACAAACATTTTCTGGATATTAAGCAAAAGTATCAACACAAATATTTGCTCTAATGAACTTTTTGTTACTGTCAAAATAATGGTAGAAGTCAGGAAGTTTACTAATTCTTCAGTAGAAATTCTGCTCTGTCCTGATATTTAGCTTTTTAATATAAAATTATAAATACAACTTACCTTAAACCCAGCAAGGCAAAAGTAAATTGAATAGAAACACATGAAAATGAGAGCACCAGATGTGTAGTGGAGAGTCCCAACATATTAAGAAGCACGGTAGTTCATACTCCTGAAAACAGCAGATCAAAAATCAGAAGAGACCAACAATTTGTCAAAACATAGGTAAGTTGCTCTGTGGACCATTCACTTGTGTGAGGCAGAAAAGTAGGAAAAATTAATGTTTCACCACCAAAAACACTGGCGTTCACCAAGGGTCAACTTACCTCCTTCCATTAGCACAGTTCAATTTGTTTACCACTTTTGTTGTGTTCAAACCCAGAAGTGCAGCTCATGACTGAGATGACAAGGATTTAGTTCTGAAAGATACATTTGAGAAATCAGCTAGCACATTCCTTGAACTCATACTTAAGATACATACCAGATCCATGCTGACTGTTTTCTGAGGCTTTGAGATTTTATTTTATAGGTAGACCAGCCATATTCACTTCAGGTAATAAATAAAGTTGTTTCAGCTGAAGTTTCAGTTGGGGGATCCCATAGAAAAATAACACAAATTTCTGAAACACCTCCAAGTCCTAAAATTCTGCATATGACAGGATTTGCTCATGTATTTGGGAGCTATGTTCCTGATTCTGACCATCCCCATCCAGCTGAGGTCTAGCATGTTGTCATGTGAGTGGACCTGCTAAACTCCACTTAGACTTGCAAAGACACCATGACCTTTCAAATGTGATGCTATTTACCACCAAAAGAAAGATTCAAAGTCATAAAAAGCTGGGGTTAACTTGGCAGATTATTCCAGTTATGGAAATGAGAGTTTGGCTCAACATCTCTACTAGGTAAAATAGTGATGAATACACAAATGACCTTGCACAGATGTCCTACTAGCACAGGCAAGTAATGACAGCCATTTTTTATGGCCAAATATTTTATTTTGTTGCTGAAAAGAAACATGTATTTCTCTCTCACTAAAGCAATCCACCTTTCAAACAGACATTTAAGTAGCTAGATGTTTTCTTAGCAAAAATCAAATCTAGTTAGCAGAGCAACACAAGTATTCATATGACAACCTGTCACTGTGTTACTTTTTACTAATGAATTTGCTTAGTTATCTTTTCAACAGAGACAATATAAGACCTGTAATTGGTAACCATGGTCTTGACAGTCCTTCAGCAACTTCTTACAGCAAGTGTGCTACAGCTGACAAATTACATTTGTAATGTAACACATATACTCCTAAGTACAATAATGGACATTAAAAACATGCTCCACAACATATCTATTTCATCTGTTATATAAACTGCCACAATAAAGCACCACATGGGCTCACTTTCAGCTATTTGAAAAGCATTAAAAATTTATCTTATATGAACAGGAACATCCGATACTCGACTTCCATAACTGAAGATGCACCATGAATTAACAGTGCCAACTAGCAGGGTTTTAAAGCACTTTGGATGTTAGTAAAATCACTCTACTATAATGGACACCCAAAATAAGTCATACATCAGCCTACTGATGCTCACTATTATAATATATCTGTAACACTCAGGACTTCTGGGAGGTGATGAACTCCAGTCTCATAACATGGGTTGTGCAAATATCATAGTCTTTCATGTGGAAGGGTCAATTTATATTGTTTTCACATTAGATGTTACAGGCACTATGGCATTCTTTCTGTCTTTGTCTTTCCCCTGTGCCCTTTTTTCCTCATTTTCCTTCAGGTCTCACAATATTCATTTCCAGAAGAAACTCTGCACACTTTCCAAAACGTACAATCAATTATCTTCTGTGTACAGGAGTGGCAAACTCTTAGATGTCCCAGAGAACAGAAAAAGAACATTAATATAGGTACTGAAGGGCAGAGATCCTGGGTGTCTGTGCAAGAGTTAACTCACTGCCTTAGCTCTGCTTTAACATCAGTCTAGACAGATTTGAGTTGTCTCTCCGTCAATACACAATCTCTATCCTACAAGCTTCTACTTTAAAAAATAATTACTCAATGAAAACAAAACCCAACCCCTTTGTAGCTATTATTCTACCCCCAAAATCTTATTACTTTATTTGCATGAATATCTACAGAACCCTTTTTTTTTGTTTTGTTTTCAAATCTGTGCTGATAAGGCTTGCTGAACTTCTGATGTAGTTCTTCCCTATCCCCCCATAGTGCTGTGCTGAAGTTTGGAGCCAAGAATGGGTTACATGCCTGCAAAGCACCATGTGTGCTAATCGTGTTTTATCTAGTATTAATATGCAATGTATACTGATACCAAGCTTCCAGGGCCCCAAGGCCTTCTGAGAGATTCAAAGAAGAGAAAAGATCCCGCTTGTCCTTGGTATTTTCCACCTCCTTTTGTCGACTTCAGGTTAACACTCGTTAGCGGAACTGGAGGGAAGCACAGCTTTGAATGGCAGTCATTCTCCACCTTGGTCACATAGCTCTGCTTGTTGAGGCAATGTGCTCGTGTGTGTTGCAGTGTTATCTCACTTGAATTTTGGCATGCAGCGTCAACCTGTTTATGCTTTGCTGACATAGATGCTTTCTACAGCGCTTTCTCTAGGAAGACCGTTTCCAAGAAAACCTTGTTAAGCACCTGACAGAACCAATCTTCTTTTAATTTTAAGGCACTTGGACATTTGGATGTAATTACATGTATAAATAGAATGACTCACACAATTTTGCTCCTGTTTGTAACTTACATCTCATTATTCTCGTTTAGCTGACAGAGAGCTGACAATTGTAGTCTTTCCTGAAGATGATGCAGTGAATCTAATTTACAGACAATCCTTGTCGTTGTTTAGTAACAGTCTGCCTGCCCATGAGGTTGAGCACAGAGGCTAACCTACATATATTAGGATGAATCCAGATCAAAGTACCAGATCTGATTTTATTTTTAATTGAAAGAGCAGAAATTTAAGAGAGTGTGGCAAGCTATATACGTATGAGAGCCCGTCTGGATGTGTTTGACAGGGTTCCTGTGGTGCTGACATCTTTCTACACCTCAGTGCTGTCTGATGCATTTGAAAACCATTTTCTGGGCATATTGAAAGAAAATTGAAAGAGTCCAACCTGCTGCTTGGCTCTGCATCCTCTCTGCTGCTGCCCTGAATGCAGACAGTCCTGTGGACTTCTCTGCTACAGCTGGCGCGCGGGGACTGCTCCAGAAACGAGTACGCTACCGGCTCCTTGTCAGGGGAGAGAGGGAGACCATAAAAGCTGCTGTCTTCCTGGTAAATACACATTGAGCATTTAACAGCTCGCTGTGCTTTCCTAAAATTTATTACATTCCTTACACATGTTTCTTCCTTGTAATTCATTATACAAATTAAAAGCTTTGAAAGGACTAACATATTTCTATCAAATGGAAGCTTCACGTTTGTGCTTTTCCATAGCTTCATTGAAGTTTACCCAAGTGAATACTCCCAGCTCAGATGTACAGTCCCAAATCTCACACGGAGAGTCATGTGCCTTTAGTACACGGTACGGCTCAGTCAACTGCACGGCAAAGATAATACAGAAAATACCATCAAAAACTGCAGCTTCAGAGTTCTGAAAAGGAAAAGCATAGAAGTACAAACAGCTCATCTGGTAACAGCCTCACACTATGTTCCCTCAGGAAAGTAAATACAGTCTACGGGGAATTTTCCAGTAGATCCAAATAACTGCATGGTTCAAACAAACTACAGGGGAAAGAAGAGAGAGAGAAAGATAGAGGGGGAGAAGTCCTGGAGACCTAGAAAAATTACAGAAATTACAGTCTCAAAGCATCCAGTTCATTTTGAAGTCAGCCTGATCCACTTTGATTAAGATGACTGGCGATCAGAAGACATTTAAGACCATTTTGTTTATTTTCTGGACCTTTTGCTTTTAAGAACTATGATCTTTTAAGAGCTGCAGAAGCTGTTTTGAGCAGAGGTTGTAAAAGTACCGATGCGCAGTTCTTGACAGTAAAAGAAAATCTTACTGAAGATCAAGGGATTCTTAAAAAATACAGGTGGATATTTCCCTGCTACGTTCAGTATTATGCAATTAATACTCTACTAGAAATTAATAGTGTTGTAAATTGATTAAATAATAATAATTAAAAAGACCTGACATGACATAGGAGGAATTATTATACCAATTATGTGTTCCTTGTCCCTTCAGTCCATTTGTTATATTACTTCTTAATTAGTATTTTGCATGTCTACATTAATGCCGTAGCCTCAAGCAGGAATGCTCTTCTGAATCAAATCTCCTGCCATTCCCATTTCCCCCATTTTGGTTCGCATCTCAAAATGACCTGAGAGCACGCAAACTCCACTTCTTTGATGCAACACTAAATAAAAAGCTGAACTCCACAAGCTCACCTGATGTGCTCCAACCACTGATGAGTAATCAGTCTGCAGGACCAGAAGAGAGTAAATCCAAATGCATATGCCAGGGCTGCCAGGCCCTTGGCACCATTTCTCACTGTGAAAGTGCTCATGTGGTACTGAACTGCCTGCTAGCATGGACATAGTGCAGAAAAACTATGTTCGTTTTTATTCTTGCTAATCATCTTGCTGTATGTGCAGTTTGACTAACAATGTAGGAAATCTGAAATGTAAAAGGTTTCTTAATCCTTGTATTAGAAATAGTGTGACCAGCAGAAGTACGGAGGTGATTGTCCCCCTGTACTCAGCACTGGTGAGGCCACATCTGGGGTATTGTGTCCAGTTTTGGGCACCTCAATACAAGAGAGATCTGGAGGTGCTGGAGCGGATGCAGAGGAGGGCAACGAAGCTGGTGAAGGGCCTGGAGAATAAATCGTACGAAGAGCGGTTGAGGGAGCTGGGACTGTTTAGTTTGAGGAAGAGGAGACTGAGGGGTGACCTCATCACTCTCTGCAACTACTTGAAAGGACGATGTAGAGAGGTTGGTGCTGGTCGCTTCTCACAAGCAATTAGCGATAGAACAAGAGGGAATGGATTCAAGCTGCAACAGGGTAGGTTTAGACTGGACATTAGGAAGAAATTCTTCAAGAAAGAGTGGTCGGACACTGGAATAGGCTGCCCAGGGAGATGGTTGAGTCACCATCCTTGGATGAGTTTAAGAGTCATTTAGATGTGGTGTTGGGGGATATGGTGTAGGGGAGAACTTTGTAGAGTAGGGTTGATGGTTGGACTCGATGATCCCAAGGGTCTTTCCCAACCTAGATAATTCTATGATTCTATGCAAATTATTGTTAATTTCTGTTAAATGTCTTGTTAATGATGCAACCAAGTTCAAGGTTGTTGCTTGACATGTTAGTGATAAAGCCCTGGAGGAACACTTCCTGAAACAGTTCTCTGTATTTTTAATAATGACAAAAACCTGCTTGCTCTCTTTGCCATGGCTGAGAATCCAAACCACAGCTGCGAAACTCCGAAGCTGGAGGAGGCCTTCATCTCTCTTGCAGAGGAATAGTCACTGCTTCCCTGACAGCCATTTCACCACATTGTCCCGCAGAGAAATACTCTGTAGCTTCTCCCCTTCCTGATTTGCTGTATTAGGTCTAAATCATCAATCATAGATATCCTCATCAAACAATCTCAAATTATTTCTAAGAGTTTTAATTTATTTTTTAGCTTACTTAGGGGTGGAAGAGACATAATTTAGACTTGCACCAATTAATCCGTCTGAGTTTGGGGGAGATTTGGATAATGAGGAGAAAGCTGCTCTTAACTAAGCCTTCATCTCTTTTGGTTTTTGCCTCTCACAGCTCTAACGTGAGCCTGGCTGTATCCAGCCTGATTGCTCTGCATCTGAATAGGCGGGTGATTCAGCAGCATTTCAATTAGAGGTCTATCAATTTATTCACACAGTTTTGGAGGCCTAAGCAGAGAGATCATTCACCATGGCTGGAAAAAAAGGCAAACATTGCACGTGTCTTCAGAAAATGAAAGGAGGAATGTTGGGGAACTATGGGTCAGTCACTTGCCTCAAAACTGGTAAAATGGCAGAGAGTTTGCAGTAAAATCACTTTTTAAAATATCAATATCTAAAAAAGAAAGGAGCTAAAAATGGAATGAAGGGAAGAAATCTTGAAAAGAAATGAAACAGCAGAATGAAGCTACGGAAAAAGTAAGCTAAGGGGAGCTGAATGCTAGAAAAGGAAAAAAGAAGCATGTGTGAGAGAAGAGAAAGATATAGAAGATAAAGAAAAAAAAAAGAGGGAAGATGGTTAAATAGAAAAACAGAGGACATGACATAACATTAATTCACTTGGCTTAAGTCACCCTTGGTAGAAAGGCTGCACTTGGCTCATAGTTCTTCTATAAAAAGTGTTTGCCAAAGTCCATAATGAAATCCGGAAACACAGAAAATCTCTTTTGAATTCTCTGGGCCTCTGCATATATTTAAATCATTCTAGATATCACAGAAAAAACAAATTATAGAGTAACATTCTTCTGTGTCTCATTACAATGGAGTGAGAATTTATAACATTAATGTGGAAAAAAAAAAAAAGCTTATTTTTTCCACATTGCAGTCATCATATGTAGTAGTAATTTTAAAATTGTGCACTGTAGTCATGGGAGATCATTACCATCATAAGTTACCTAAAGACTAAGAAACCCAAACCAGCCTTTTACAAAAAAAGGAAATAACATAAAGCCATTTTATACAGATTTCAATCCTTTCGATTTCCAGCAAGTAAAAAAAAATTGGAAATTTTCAGATCGTATAGGAAAACCGTCTTGTGCCACTGCAGAGCTTCCTCTGCATGATTCAAGACATCAAGTGTTATTATTACTGAAATAGCACCACTTGCACGTCACGTTTAACTAAAAACATATCATAATTCCTCATTAACAGTCCTATAATCCTAACCTGAGTGTGTCCATGGAACGTGTTACTTGGAGGCAGATGAGAGCCAGTCCCTCAGTCACAGGGAATTCGAGGTACCAGCCCAGAGACAGGTAGATCTGTGTGCAATACTCTGTACTACCGTTGCCTTGTGCACGGCAGACAAACCCCCCAGGTGTGAAAGGCAGCTATGCAATGCAATGCACTACTTAAAAATTGATTCTGCTTTGTACAGCCTGTATCCACTTATAGCTATGTAACTATCAACCGGGGGGAAAAGAAAATCCACAGTGGTCAGGTCCGTGATGGCTGTCATTCATCCTGTGCGTGAAGTTCCCTTCTGGCCTCAGCAGGCAACAGAGATTCAAGTAAGGGATTAAAATAACCCAGAAACTCTCCTTAAATTCTTAGTCACCAACTTTGCCTAAAACACTAAGTATATTTATACTGCAAAAGGAAATTAAAACAAAATAAAAATATTTAATTTTAATTAGCTGTTAATAATAAACAATTATTTTTAGTAACTGGACCACAAAGAGGTCTTGATGACACTGGTGCTCAAGGCTGTGCTGACACCAGCCTGCTGTGTCTGCTGTTTCATGTTTTTTGTTCTCACTTGTCTTCAGTGCTTCTGTTATAAAATGCCAAAGCAACTATTGAAGTCATGAATCTTATGGGTTTTTTTACTTTTCTCTAGTTAGTAATAGGGTCACTCTGTTCCAACTGAAACCTCATTTCTTGAAATTTATTGGAACCTAATCTTGTAATCTCTCCCGTTCAGTATAAAAGCAGAGTAATCCTAGTTAAAGCAATGGCTATGGGAGCTATGGGAACAGAGAGGTAGCAACATTATTTTTGAGGAACTGTTTTTCCAAATAGGAAAGGCTGTTTAGAGACTGCAGAGGCACACCAGCCCATCATCCCATGAGACTCCTCTCTGCCTCCTTTCTTCTTGCTTGATAAGAGGAGAGCGACAGATTTTACCAGAGATCAGAGGCAACTGTCTGAACCCAGTGGGCTTTGGGGACCCGAGAGGTCCTGCTGAGGGACCTACCACTAGTTAAAAGCAAACAGCTCATCATACAGCAGGAAGAGATCTGAAAAGATGGAAATGAGGCACATAAATGGGAAGGAGGGATTTGGTTGAGAGCAAAAGTGGTGAAGAAAGAACAAAAGACAAAAAAAAAAAGGAGAAAAAGGCAATAAAATACAGACGGAGGGATGAAATAACCACAACCCCAATCTGTGCAGGAAAACATCATAAACTTCCTGGGCCACAGTCCCCTTTTAAACTTCCCCAAGGATCAGCAGGCAGTTTGAGCTGACAGTAAGATGTAGAGCACCCCCTGACGTTTATGGGGAGGGTCCTAGGGTGAGGGGCAGTTTTGCCTGTGGTTACATCAACATCATCAATTTGCTGGCCCTCATACTTCAGGACACTAAGGCCAGATCCTCCTCGCTCCCTCTGCTGATAGGGATGCTTTTTCCTGGGTCTTGTGTTCGGGTGACTAGTCTTCCACTGCTGACATTTAACTTTGTTCAGGGCAAAGAGGCTTTGTGACCAGAGCTCTTTATCAGCGAAAAAGTAAACACATTTGTAGTGTTACTGAATTTTGTTCGGCTGCCTGAGATGAAAACCAGACTAAGTGATAACAGGCTGAAATACCCCGAGACTCAAACAAATCAAAGACTACTTTAATGGGGACCATGAAAAGTCTTTTGAAGAAATTCCAGGGGCAAAATACTACACAGTAGCAAACAGACTCTCTTGAGGGAGTTACTTAGTGGCTTTTCCCCTTCAAACAGGGTTAATACAAAAAGACACCTGGATCTTCTGATACAAAAAAAAAAAAAAAAGACAAATAAATATCTTTGCCCAAAACTTCACTCTTTCCCACCAGTTCGTACAACATTTTTCTAAGTCTCATCAGATGATGAGGGACAATCAGGAAGAGCTCTAGTGAAGACTATATAAACTGTAGCATTTCCTCTTGAATGTGTCTGTGGGAGCTCCCTGCCTCCAGGGTGAATGGAAGGACATGTCCAGGAAGCAAAGTTCCTTCTTGGGTAATGAGATCCACATCAGACAGCTTCTGCCTCTGAATTACGTACACTCCACAAGATTTTTCAAGAGAACTTTTCGAAAAGTTGAGTGAATAGATACTTTCTCTCTCTTAAAGAAAACACTACAAGGTAAGAAGACTAGTTCTGTGCACGAAGCGATGCTGTCTGCCAGTTCCTTTCTTTTGGTGACACACCTACACCCACAGATGTCCCCCTTTGCAGTGAGCTCCCTCATAAGGGCCTCTTTCCTCAATACTTTTACAAAAAAATAGCATCTGACGGATGCTCGGTGCTACATTAAACACCACCTGTACAAAGAACTGCAGATGTCCACATTTCTCCCTTGCATTGTGCAATAGCCACTTTAACATGAAGACCAGAAACAGATGCAGCCATCCTCCACCCCCGCCACCTGCCACCACCTCTTTGGGAGCTTCTGCTCGGTTGCCTCCTAAAGCTTCTTCTGGTTCTGCTCATAATAGCCAATGCAGCAGCTGTCCCTGGATTGCCTGTGTTCTGTTGTTTCTGTTGCTGAGGTGAATATGTGATTTCTGCTTCTGAACAGAGTCAGCTCAGATTCAGCGATGGGTACTAATTCTGGTCCTCCCACACCAGCAGTGGAGCCTTGTGTTATTTGCAAACTAGTTGGAGCAGCAGCCAAATGGCCTGGTGCTGCCCATGCATAATCCCTACCACCGAGAGTTTGGTACAATCCATCTGGTGTGTGGGACTGTCGTTCCTTACGTCTGGTACATCCGACATGTCTCTGGTCACAGTGCAGGTATTGAGAGATGCAAAGGTCTGGATTGGCAGATCAAACAAACAGGATCCACTGGCACGGATGCAGTTGCAGGGCAGTGCCTACCATCTCCTTGCTCCAAGGCTGTTGTCACTGCAATGTCACAATTACTTCATGTGATATAGTGCCTCCACACCAAGTTAGGAAGATTTAACAGATCTGCATGAACCTGATATGAATGATGAATGTAGTCCATTATTAGCAAAGGGTGGCAAATTCTACTTGGAGTATTTTGACATCTTAGAGATGAGTCATGGGAATTCCTTTTTTGCAATATCAAGAGTCCATTCCAAATAGAGAAAATAACTAACATAAGAATAGCTATTTTCAGCTCCAAATCTACCATCTGCTGAAATCTTGTTTTCACCCAGAGGAGCTGGTAAGCATTTAACAACCTTGTGTTACAGGAAAGTAAAGCTGAAAAACATCAATTTGCCTGAGCGTCAAAGTTGGACCTAAAACTCAGCTCCCAGCCCCCAGTCAGTTCATATCTTCTGCCCTAAGAGAGAAAAACTTCAGGTGGTCAAATATTAAGTTCAAGTCATTGTTCAAACAGAACCTGATCCAGTCAGAATACCGACAGTGCTACTTCTGTGCACAATTTGTTGTGCAATCAATGAAGCTGCTCACAGAATGTGGGCGTCCACAGCTTCTCAATGTGAATAGATGGAAGGCTACAGAAAGTTACGTTTTCTTTAAAACAGGAAAGAGAAACTGTCAGATGATTTTCCAACTTCAGTATTGTGAGCTGTTGCTAAATTAACAAAACATCTAGTACGTGACCAAATTATCAAATGGCTTAAATACAATTATAGTGCATTTTAAATACCAGTTCTAATTATATTTTCCTTTGACAAAGTAATTACATTTCAAGAAACCTCAATCAGAACCATTTTTCACTGCCAAATCTGAGAACAGAAGGTGAAAAAGGTGCATTTAGATGATTTTATAAATGACTAGCTTAACTTTTATATAATAAAAAAACATAATAGTAGAACAGCTTAAAAATAGATTCAAAAACTCACATTTTAATCTTATTTCAAGTCATTCAATGATTGGTAATTTAATGAGGCTTAATACAAAGCTTATATTTAGTTTTCTTTCCCTCCATTAACTTGATTTCTTGGTATTTGAAGTTGCTGGGCTGCCATAGAGACACTATATATTTTTAGTCTAAAATTCACACAAGAGTAAAATTAAACACAGTCGTTTCCTGTCCCACCCCAGCTCCAGCAAGATCCTCTGAATGTCTGTTAGAGGGGAATGCAAAATAACTTTGTGAGGACTGAGAGGCTATTTGGTTTGTGAGAATATCAGGTTAAGGTCTGTTGAGGATAAAAGACTGGGACAAGAGACTGGAAGAGAAGCAATAAATTAAAAACCCAGACACAGAACCAACTCCAAAGAAGGAGGATTAAGTAGAGACTGTATCAACGACGACAGCTCTCATATGGTTTATTGATGGAACATTGGGGGAACCAGTCAAAGCTTTGAGGAGCTACAAGCAGAGCTTCATAGCTGAGAAGAGCATGGGAACAGATTACCACGGGTACTAAAGGCAAGAGTAAATTTATTATGGGATATTTTTGGGAATGTGATAAACTTATTATGGCATGTTTAAGGGAAGAGGGCAAAGGCAAGCATCAGGGGAGATTGGGGAGGACCAATAATGGGAAAAAGGACAGGAGAGCAGATAAAAGTGGCCAAGTCCTGTGCCTGACCACTGTAGTCTGCCATTGTTGCACCATTCCTAAACATTAACTCTGTTTGAGAGAGCTCTACAGTCCTTGGAAATCTACACTAGAGAACTATAAGATGCAGTAGCTGATGAGTAGAAGAGGTCTGGGGTGCAGATATCAGGGGTCTGAGAGTTGGCTGATGGAGGGATCATAGGTCTGAGCCAGCTACCGGGCAATCCAAGGGCCTGAGAGGGGGCTACTGGGGACACCATAGGGCTACCAGAAAGATCCATATGTGTTTGTGCATGTTTGTGCATGTGTGGGTGTGAGATCTGCTAGCAACATTTGATCCCAGTTAAACAGCAAGTAAGGACCATTCGAATTTCTCATGTTTCTGTTAGGTGGCTACAGCAGCCTGGAAAACAACGCTGAGCCCCAAAGCCTTCGGGGCTCAGCTTTCCTCCAGCAATGCTTCCTCTGTGGTCCTGGTGTCTTCACATTCTAACACACACCTCTCTGTGTGTGCTGTGGATGAGCAGAACTGCTCCCTCAAGGCAATGCTGAAAGAGAGAACATCTGCTGTGTCCCTGCCACATGGACCCAGTGCCCTTCTAGTCAAAGTCAGAAAGGGATGCACAGGAAAACTCCTACATTTCCCCCAGGCTGACTTTGATGAATTGCTCCTTCTGGACGGACAACAGTGGGATATCATCAGCATGACTAGAGCAAGAAATGCTGTTCTTCAACTGTTTTCTCCTCTCCTCCTCACAATGAAAAGCATGGGAGGAGTCATAGACTTAATGACGCCTATAAAGTCTTCTGTGAGAGAAGGTGTCCTCTGAAGGCAATGCTGCATGGCCTGCTTCTCCAGGCCAGCATGGTGACCTGGATGCAGTACCTGCTTAAGCCCCACCTCACTCTCAAAAACCACCACTAAGGTCTGGAAATGTTTCATGTAGCACTTGACACACCACCTTTGAGAAAACTACAGGCCCAAGATAGCTCACAGAAAAGCTTGGTGAAGATACAGGTAAATAGTGGGTTTGGTACAAGTTTATCTGCACAGCCAGACTAGTAGCAGATTGAGAGGGGGAAGATAGTTAGCAATTTTGGGATGTTGACAATATGCAGTTTGAGACAAAAATATTTGTTTTGAGGCTCTGACTTACAGTTTTGGCACCACTTCTGTTCCAGTCTCCATTTCAGATGCTAGAGATCACCAAAGTTCTGGCTGACTGCAGTTTTATCTCCTTTTCTTTCCCTCCTGTAATTGAAGTATGTTACATGCTTTTGGAATCAGATAATTTTGTTCAAGGTCTTCTTTTTTTTTTTTTTTTTTTTCCTTGTATTTGGCTAATGAGCATCACAGCCATTAAATTTGAAATTAGTTTGGTGGTTTTCAAATCCCACCCACCCCCAACTGCAAGGTGCAGAGCCATTGCAAGCTCTTAGCAGCTTCTTGCATGCATCCCAGCAGCTCATACTTCTTTTCTTAAAAAGAAAAATATCCCTAGAACAACACTGTATAGCAATTATAATTGCTATCCTTGCTCTTTTTGCTGTGTTGGAGACCGTTTTGTGAGGGGAATCACTTTCTCATCCTTTTTTATTGCTACGCGTTTTTTCGGTGTCCTCCCACAGTAACGCCAGAAGTTGGGTCAGTTGTTTCTGTGTGTAGGAAGTGTTGTGGAGGTCAATGCTGGGACCTGAGAGGCTGGGAAAGCCACGTAGCTGAGCTCCAGTAGCTCAGCTCCCGTGTGCTCCTGGCACGTAGTACCCGGGAGCACCAATCTGCCTGTTACAGAGAGGTTATGGGGAAGTAACAGCAGAAACAAGTCTTCATCATCCTTGCTGTTGCGTAAGCCTGGATCAGAAATTAAGGCCTGTCTCATAACAGCATTACAGAGAATAGTAATTATGCCTGAGACCATGCAGCATATAGGCTAACTAGACCGATCAGGCCATGTTTTGGCTTATTCCTCACTGGATTCAAATCCCACTTCTCACATGAATATTGGAATACACTAGAGTACTCAACCGATCCAGTGTCTGATTTTAATTCATAGCCAGGTTCTGAATATGAACAATGCCCAGAAATCATTTCTTAAAGGCCTTTTTTCAGAAGTGATTTTGATTAGAACAGAGAAAAAAACAAATTCAGGCACATTGGTATTCAGATCCAAGCAAAAAGGATTAGTGTAGTCCTTAAAATCATTGGCCTGATTTATGGCCTGAATTATTATATTCCTCCAGGGTTTCGGTGTTGACATACTTGCTGCATGTTGTCTGTTTCACACAGTTCTTGGTCTTTTTCAGTATTATTCTGTCAAAGTCAGCATTTATGCAATAGAAAACTGAGGGAAGATTAGAAAAGCCACAATGGTGCTAGGCCCAGAATACAAATCATGCAGTAGAAATATCTTATGTGTTGTCACCAGCGGCACAGCTGACCCTTCTGCTCTCCACCCCCACTCATGAAACATCGTCATTTTCCCCCTGAATATCACAGTGCTTCACAAAAAAAGCACATGAGCGTGGAGTTGAGCCTGGGGTTTGTAGCAGCAGGACTTTGGTGTTGATTATGAGCCATTCTGATGTTTTCCACTGATTACCATTTGAGTTTCTCTCCCACACAACATCTAAAACAATTCCTCATGTTTCTGTTGTCCTTCCTCTGAATATAAGAGAAAAGGGCATTCCTTAATACTGAAAGGCAGATAAGGAACACTTTCCGCAGGACTAGCAGGACTAGCCAGTGGCCAACTTCTTTCACAATATTCTGCTATGTCAACATCTTTCCTAGATTCCCCAAATGATTATGCATTCGTACTTAAAAGGAAAATACCCAGAGGCTCCATAATGCCAAGAGCTTTATTAGGAATGTATTTCCTCACTCTTCCTTCAAGGTGCAAACCAGTTTCTCGCTCAAGGAGATAAAAAAAGAAACTTTCGTTATACTCCAATTATTAAATAACTTCCAACTTTGTATTTTTGTAATACATCTGGTACCGCCTGTTACTGAAGGCAAAATACTGAGCTAGAGATAAGTGCTTGAATAACAAGGTTATTGTTTCTTTATTAATATCATAGAAGATGTCCACTGGTGACTAAGATGGAGCTGTACTTGACAGTAGACTACCCAGCCTTTTCATAAAGGCATGCCAGCTCCTATGGCAGTCATAAAAAACAGACAGGGGTGATAGTCACAATTTTTATCTCATTTTCCCTGTTTTTCATTTGTTTCCCAGTGTTTTTCTGTAAGTCCCATTAACAATAAACAACAATTTCATGTTACCTTATTCAAAGAATTTTAAACTTGATTTACCTATTCCCTCATAAACCATCTACTAGAAACAGAAATTTTACAGCTTTAAAAATACTTTAATATGAAGCTGGAGGCAAGAGTTAGTCACAGTCATTTTTACCTTTCCCTAGGTATTGACTGTACATACAGGGACTCAAAACAATTCTTGTTTCTAACAGTCTGCATCCTTCATTACAAGATGAGGAATGAGGTAAGTTTCCTTTCTTTTCCAGGAAGACAGATTTTTAAGGACTTAATATTGCAAAGGAATGAAAGGGTAAAATAACAGTACTACCATGTTTTCCTTTACTATTTCACACCAGGTTGCAGGCACCCCAAATACGCAGCTGCATTGACACAAGATCATTTAAAAAGAAATATAGGAGACATTGAGGACCTTCAACCACTACTGTCACACAACTTGTGGATCAATGCCAGGCTGACTCAATACATGTGTCCAACTTCAGCATTTTCCCTGTGACAAGCCCCAGATATTAAGTCTTGAACACTTCTGAAATCTTGAGCATAAACATACTTTTTTATTGCTAAGTTTTTCATTATGAGTCACTGAAAGCACTAAGGATATTTTTATTCTATATTATTTACTTATTGTTAAATTCACAGACATTAACAAAAGCTATTTTACTCTGCTAATTTAACATATGACAAATGAAGAGACATGTACTACACTTCAATGGCTTTTCCTCTTTAAGGCTTTGTAAAAAAATAAATGTTTATCCTGTCTTTAAGGTCTGACTGGCAGTTCCAAAGCTGCAGGTTTCCTGATGAAACAGTGAAGTTCACAGAAATGGATGGCAACTCCCCCTACGCCATGCATTTAAATAATTTAAGTATTTAAATGAGCTGTCATTTAAGTCTGGTCCTTTGAGTATGTGTAAATTGTAAGCTACCCTGCACAGTGGCGAAACTAAATGTTCATTCCTGCGTGCAGCTGAAGAAGAAACAAGGAAGGGTGATAAATCACCACCATGGTAAGGAAAACAACCCTTTAGGCTGAAGACACCAACTTTCCAAGCCTTCTGCATAAGGAGCCCACAGTCTAATGTCTCCCAAGTATTTTGTCGTGCATACGCTGTGAAACTGTAACTCACTTAAGATAAGCCTTGACAGAGAACTGAAGTAGGCTGTACTGTGGCAGGTGGGCACTGATGCCGTCAGAAAATATAGGGACATTAAACCACAAGAGTGTTTAGTGTCTAAATCTCATTCTTCTGGGCCAGCTCTGAATCCTTTGCAATGTGGAGCTCAAAAATACCCAGTAAACGCAATTGTGTCTTATCTCATGCTGTGACTTCCCCCCAAGTCTAACTCCAGGGCAGTTAACTCATGGTTTAATGAGTTACGTATGAGACATTTCATTTCTTGCTCTACACATTTTATACTTGCCATCACCAGAGGAGTCCCACCAAACTGGAACCTTTCTGGCTTCCTCTGAACACGTCGCACAGCTGCACAGAGGTGGTCCATAAGTACGCAGGAGATGTCTGCCACCTTAGAGCCCATCAGACTTACTGTCCAGCTCTGGACTGACTTCACGCAATGTGGACATGTAGTTTCAGACACATCCACCTCATCATGAAGCTGAGCTGCACTGAAGCTGGTTGCTCTTAACTGTTGTACGTGGGGCATACCAACCAAAGCAAGCAGCCTAGTAAAAGCTGTAGTTCGTATTAAGTAAGATAGAGGTACTTTTCATGGCTCCACCAGCTTTGTTCTTCTCAGCTCAAGTTCTCAGTTCTTCAAGCTCCTGAGAAACTCTGGACACAGCTCATGGCTACAATCTGAGAGAGGAATTTCCCAATAGCTCAAATCCTGGAGCTGACAAGCCAGCTCAGTAAATAAGAGAAGTGGCAGTTTTTCATCCTGAGCTGAAATTAGGTTTGAACATTCTGAAAAATCTTCTGTGAACCTGCAATACTGATAGAAAGTCCACACATTTACTCCTTGTCTAACCTGTCTCAAATTAACCTCCCCTTGCCCATCTAACTTCTTTCCACTTGGAGGAAATTTTGTGACATTCTGATTCAGACCCAGAAAAAAGATTTAGGTACTTCATCCAAAGTTTTGACTCCAGCTTGAATGCTCAGCTAATTATGGAGGCATCTATGCTCCCTTGCTAGGGCTTGAGCAACACAGTCCCACAGTGCTCATGTGTCTGCTGCCAGCATGTGCCCCACACTTACTGTCACACAGATATCTCCTTTTCCTATGCCTCCCACCTGCTGGTCATATGGAAATGAACCCATCAGACCCTCAGAAAGCATCAGCCAACTCAGACTTCATTTTAAAAAAAAGCAAACACAAGGGTATAACCTCCCCCTCGTGTCCACCAGGCAGGCTGGTGCTTACTGCCTTTTTCACTGCTGACGTAAAAAAGTCAGATCCAAATCCTTCCTCCCCTGACACCTCACAAGAAATCTCAGTATAAACTTGGACTTCCAGCACGAATATCCTGATTGTTAGATAACATTTGGTAATTGATAATTGTATTGTATACATTAGTATACAATTATCCAATGCCTTTTAGAGCAGAATTTTAATGTCTGCTGTCTGCGCTTCTGGCATCTTCTTGTGGTACATCTCAGGTACCATACATGTACAAAACAGTGTTTACAGAATCTGTCAGAGGCCTTCTGATGGTTCAGTGCAATAAAAAATAAAAAAAAAAAAACACCACAAACTTTTAGCTTCTATTGACAAATTTATGAGCACATGCAGTTTAATTGTTTTGGTTTGATTTTTTTTTTTTTAATTTTCCTTGGTTTTAGGTTGAGGTATAGTTTCCAGTGAAGGCATCCACTTTTGCTACTACAGAGATCAATGAGAGCACCACCATAACTTTTTTTCCCTTCTGGCTCTATGGTTCACAGATGAAGCAACTTACTAAGCTCTGTCTGCCTTAACCTTAAGGTGAACTTTCTACAAATATCAGAAAGGGATCACATTTCTTGTATATTCTTCTGTATTCTGTTCAGAGTTTTAATATTAAAAAAAAATGTTTTTAAATTTTTCTCATCACCAATTTATCTCCCTTTCCAGTTAACACACCCTCAAATGAAAGCAAGGGGTTTATATGTTCTTAAACTAATAACGGGCATTTTATTTCCTGGTAGTATTAAAAATTGCATCTGTTCCAGCTTATTTACCAGTAAATTTAGTTAATATATTCCCTTGAGGAGGTTAGGTCACCTCAGCAAACATGAATTGTACCTCTTCACCTTCTACTGTTGGTGGATTTTTTTTTCAGAAGTAATATTTCGGTTGCTTTGACTAGATGGCCATCAGAGGTCCCTTTCAACTTAATTATTCTATGAATATATAGCATTAGTCTGTTATAATACTGAATTTTTTATTGTAATTTGCACTCAGGAAGTTTTGTTGTAAAATGAGCTGTGAATCTTGTGCTTATGAAACTACCAGATGAATCGGGATTACCTAACCTTCATAGCAAATGAAGAAATTGTGTAAGCTTCCCAGCAGTTTTAGAACTTCAGCTTGTAAACATCTTGTTCTTGTTTTTTCCTGTCTAGGGAAGGCCTGCTGTACTAACTACATGGTAGATCAGTGCTCTGAACATATGATATCCTAAGCCCTACGCGTTGCTTGTAATCCTTGCTCTTTAGGTGGCAAGATATAGGTTTCCGAGATGCTACAGCAGAAGTTTGAAACGGTAAAACTTATGAAGTTATAGAAGGTAAGCTCTCAAATGGAGATGGGAAGCCAAAACAAGTCCTCAAAGACCAAAGCACAAGGACAGTTGACATTTATTTAAATTCAAATGCATAAAAAGAGGTACATGTGTTGTACTTTTTCCTGAAGCCTATATGTTTCTCTGTAGCCACCCCTGAGGTGCAGAAGCTCCCAGCCTACTCACTTCTGCTGTCCATAGAGTCCTGCTCAGCCAAGCCAGCCAGCATCTTTCCTTCAGCAGTGCTCTCCTCCCATCCCCTTCCCAAGGAGGCTTTCTGACTCTGCTTGCTGGTGTCTCAGGAGGTTCATGATTCCTAGCAGAAAACCTTTTCAAAAGGGCAGGAAGTAAGGAGCTTCTTCTCTGATCGACACAGGCCAAGACGCAGCTGGTGACAAAAAACCCACACATTGCTCACCCATTGATGGGAAAGACTACAGCAAAGTCTAGTTAGAAAACAATCACAAAATGCAACCACAGTGGCCTCTGTCATATACCAATACATCACAGGACATAACACTCTTCACCACCGTCTTCTAGTCCATCTTTCTTCAGCATGATTTTATCCTCTTCCACGTAGAATTAAGGGTTCTGAGTGTTTCTGCTGCAGATGGATGAATGAGCACTAGTACCTGGCAACTGCTTGAGGGATAAAGCAGATGCTAAGTATAAAACATAGACTGCTGACAGCATTTCTACTTTCCCTGATAACCCCAGTGGACAAAGTCAGTAAATATGATTTCCTGGGGTGATGAGTTTGATCCTATCAATAGATTTCAGCCATTGGAAATGTAATTTGTTTAACTGTCCAACTTTGGAAAGAGTGATATTAGGCAACGTCACTTCACATACATGTCAGGGAAAAGACAATAAAAGTGTGAGCAAATTATTTCAAGAGAGTGTTTATGCAACCAGGAAATCATCTACGTGAAATATGAGACAAAGCCTGAAGAAGCAAAGACGTAAAAGTGAGAAGACTTCGCATAATGTTGCAGTCCTGGAAGTAAGTGGAAATCTCCTACCGAAACCTATATAAAATGAGCTTTGAAAGCAGAACCCAAGTGGCTGTTACTGCTCAGAACAGACCATTTCCTACAGCCAGTTGGCACAGGAAAAGGATATGGAGTTATTTAAATGAGGATCAAAATTTAATCAATAAGGCATCATGACTCTGTGTCTTCATGGTTTTAAAGCTTTTGGATCACAAAAAATCATAACATTCATAAATTTTACTGTGTTTGAAGATCTCTGTGATCTTTACTCAATATTTATTCATCTACTGGAGCTCACTTAAAATTTTTAAAGTAAACCATCTAATTGGAGAAAGAAAGTCAGATCTATTTTTGCAGGTGACTTAAGTGAGCAAATAGATTCCATGATTAGCAAAAAGAAAATAGCCAAAACAAGCAATTCACAAGAAGCTTACAAACTGAAACAGTCTCTTCAGACTACCTGGTAAATAGTAACAGATGTAGCTGGAGAAATCAAGGTTGATTTGAGAAGGCCCTGTAAACAAACATAGGGCTAAATCTGCAGTGACCTGATCAACTTCACAACCGTGATACATCCTACAATGCTAGCAAAGATGGCGGTACAATATTTCTAGGTGGTGGGTACCAGATACGATCAAACCATTTTATTTCTTGTGATCTACAATGGTGAAGTGACACAATAATGAGTTACTTCAGGATTTACCACAAGGTCATGATTCCATCTTTACAAGGAATCAAAAGGTACAGCAGGCACTACAGGACTCTGCTGTAAATCTCTTACGAAACTGGAGTGAGTGTTAAGTACATTAAGCAAGATCTGAAGTTACATATTTTTTGAAACTTTTAAAATGGCACATCAGCTTCCTCCTTTTCTTTGCTATTCCCCGTGCTGCACATAACAACAAGTTTTAACTCTGATACAGTTTAGAAAGCACCAGGCAAGTCAGTGTATTTATTAAGGTGAGTTGATGAGCACATTGCTTGCATGATACCCACCAGCTGAAACGTTTTTTCATGATACATTAACTTTCTATCTCTAATTGTTTTGCATCCTCTGTTTTTTTAACATGCAGCTGTATGCAAATGCCAAATTGCTTAAATGTGTGGTTGCTTGTTTTGTGGCAAATTAAGGATAAGCAGTACTTAGGGCTGCAGGATAGTTGAGTTAAATTGTCTTACTCAAACCACCCACTGAAAATGTAACCATCAGTTGAATCTATTGCTAATTCTACTTTCTCTCCCTCTGTTTCAGGTTCCTTATATCCTACTCTCACCACATATTTCATGTTTGACTTCGCTTCCTAAGTATACTGAAAACATTCTACTTTTAAGGAGGGATGGAAGGAGTAGCAGAGGATGAACTGCAGAAATATATTATGTAAAACCCCTAGGGATTACTTCAATCTCAAATAATTTCTTCAACCATTTTAATCAAGCTACACAAACTCACGTTGTGATAACTCTCCACATGTTTTAATAGTTGTCCTTCCTGAACTGATGTTGGTCCCCAGATCAGTTCTATTTTGGGAAAGAACCTTGTGACCTCTTACTTCTCCCTGGCAAAGAGTGTGAAATGTGTTAATTCCTTTTGGTGAGTCTTTTCAATAAGTGTCACAATGTGCATGTACTCACTGCAGGAAATTCCAGCCTCTCAGAGAACGAAAAGTCCAGCTAGACCCTGCAATATATCCCATGTCCTATAGCATGACTTTTTCTCCTACCCAAAATTCATGAGAGTCTCAGGTTTCTTTTCACTTGCACTTGCTCTTACTAGCTTTCCATTCAAGTGATGTTCTATATTTTTCAGCTCTCCAATCTTCAGTACGTTAATTGAAGTCCTTTACTGTCCTGCCATCCAGGGGCTCACTGACACAGAGAATCCCGTAATTAACAGGCAAGGACAGAATTTTAAAAAATATGAAAACTTTAAGGCCTACTATGCTGTGACAAAGATGCAGTTTTGTCCCAACTAATTAACACTGACACCAAGTGTGCTACACAGTAGCTAAATTGCAAGCTGTTTTGTTTGCGTTAATTGCTCTGTTGGCATTATTTATCTGTCCTGCATTAATTTAAGCAAGAACATTTTTTGTTCTTTGGATTTCAATGAAAACCGTATTAAATATAGCTACTTTCATTTCCTTTGCCATTTTTCCTTGATGTTGCAAAAAGACCAATTTGAAAAGAAAGAAGAACACAGTAAATTTTGGCTCAGTGGGAGATGCACTCACAGTTGGATCCCTTCTTTTTATATTTCTCATAAATGCACAAGTATGTTGCCTCCTGCATTTTCCTAATGACAGAAATTTAAAGTCCTAGACAACAATCAACACTACAGGGGCAAAACTAGTGCAGTTTTATTACCACAGAAATAAAATCAAAAGCTGGATCTGAAGCTGTACATTTTTTTAACTTTTTAACTTTTTCTTAATTTCAGTTTTGACCACTTTTGCGTGTCATTCATCAAAAAAATAGAGCTCTTTAGTTATTACTGAGTATATCAGATAATTTTAATTAAGAATGAATAATAAATAGTGAGAGTGGTTCCTTTCTTAGTGAACACAATATTTATTTGAGAAGTATGTTGACAGAGGACACTGAACCGCAGGCAGATAGAAGAATTTTCTCAAACCCCCCACATGGAATAAGTGGCAAAAAGGGGCATGGGTGACGTTACCAGGCTGATGCAGGACAGGAGGTGATTTGGAGAATGACTGCGAGGACTAGAGAAATCTGCACAAACAGAATGCAAATGCACTTCACGACTCCCACTGGCTGCAGTAAATTTTCTAACATTTTATGAGATGACATTGTTGAGCATCCAGTTGATGCCTTGACCTACAGTGGGACGAAATTAAGACAGACACAAAATCCACATCCAAATTAACAAGCCCCTGTTCTGTTCAGCCATTTATAGATGAAGGAGAGAAAGAGATAGCACTAAGATTATAATTTTGGAGCAGGTTTCTTTGAAGGATCAGGACAGGGTGGTTCCCCCAAGTGGGATGAAATAGCTACCTTAGGGATTTAGTGAGGAAACCAGTGAAGAAAACGATCAAGTGTCTCTTTTTCTTCCTCTTTTTTAATGAAAATAATGTGAGATAGAAATTTGAAGAAGAGTTTTATGTTCGCTGTATTAAAGACCCTAATAGTAAATAAGGATAAGAATATGTGCAGCTATATGACAGAAACAGGATCTTTTTTAAGGAATTAAGAGGTGGTGGATGCACTCAAAGCAACATTCTCCACTCAAACTCCCCTTGGTTTAAATATTCCTACAAGAATCACTAATGCACTGGGGAGATATGAGATGTCCCTCAACTAAAGAAAATTACAGAGAAATCGTCACAGAAATACAGCCTCAGCACAGAGAGATATCATTATTTTCAGACTCTAGCAACCTCTGCTCAAAAGAAATATAGCCAGAATCAGATCTCATTTACACCAGTGAAAATCCATGTTGAAGCCAGTAATTTATTTTAACTAATTATTCTGAATGGGGGTTAGAATCCATTCCAGAGCCTATAATTTTTCCTCATGCTTGAAATAAAATGCAGTATAATGGAATTAGATATCACAACACTGGGACCTTATAATTCTTTGAGAGACTAGATAATGAAGAAATGTCTTTAAGAAAAGAAATTCCCAACTTCTAGTCTGAACTGTGATCAGCATCTGGACGTGCTCTCTCTGATGCATGAAGGCTCTCCGCTGGAAGGTGTATGAATCCATGCACTCATAAGACAACAGTAGTTGCGAACCCTTATTATTAAGTACGAAAGACATCAAAACATTTGAGAGTCTGAAAAAAAACAATAATTTTTTTATATAAATCAGGAAAAAATATGTACAGCAATGTTGTTCAAGCATCAGTTTGAAGTTATTCTAGAAAGATAAGCCAATATTCACATGCTCAAAAGGGAATCCCATTATGTTCCCACATAAATGAGGGGGAAGGAAACAAAAAAGTTACCT
Organism: Arenaria interpres; assembly: GCA_013399435.1. Taxonomy (NCBI): domain Eukaryota; kingdom Metazoa; phylum Chordata; class Aves; order Charadriiformes; family Scolopacidae; genus Arenaria; species Arenaria interpres. The sequence goes on along the minus strand of VXAK01014487.1, from coordinate 43,565 downwards.
TCTTCCTCCACACACTTTTCTGCCCTCCCTAATACTAGTGCTGAATCTGCTCAGAGTGCCACACAGACCAATGTATTACTATTGACAACATGTTACAGTTTGAATTCCTGAATAAGAAAATCACTACTTAAATCTATGCTACTCAGGGTGAGAAACACTGTATTGTTATTGCTTTGGCTGCTTTTGTAATTTTTTTCCATTCCCAGCAGCAGCAGAACAGGATGCATTAGCTAGGCAGTGTGAATGATTCACCATTTTTCTGATGTTATTACAAAACCTGAATTTTGACAACCTTTACTGGTGAGTTTTCTTATTATTCCTCATGTTTCTAGAGCTTCAGAGATTTTCTTGTAATAAAAATAAAGGAGAAACATTAGTACTTTTTGAAATTTACATTGCTGCACATGCAGCTTTTATGAAATAATTTTAAATAACGTACCAGAGACACACAACAGGTTCTGATAAAGTCTCACAATCATACCTTTTGCTCTGTCCAGGCTCAGGGACCTAAAGTGCTTTCAAATTGCAACAAACTCTTTATTTGCACCCACACACACCCTCACACAGAGCACTATAGAAATCTCTGCAGCCTTTACAGCCCAGCGGAGCAGCTTTTCACAGCTCCCAGCAGCGCTACGTGGTAGTTATAAGCACTGAAGAATATACACAGCGAAGCTGCAGGGGGATTTAGGGATGCAAAATATAAAGTAAGATATTACAAGCTAAACTGTTGGCAATGCCTTTCTTTTATCAGGCTTTGGATTCAGTTGTTTATAATTTTAATTTACCTATTGAGTTACAGAATCACAGAATGGCCTAGGTTGGAAGGGACCTTTAAGATCATCTAGTCCAACCGTAAAAAAAAACAAAACCCACACCACCACACCCACACACCACCAACCAACACTAAACCACATCCCCGAGCACCATGTCAATTCGTCTTTTGAATATCTCCAGGGATGGTGCGTCAATCACTTCCCTGGGCAGCCCATTCCAGGGATTAATAACCGTTTCCGTGAAGAAATTTTTCCTGACATCCAACCTGAACCGTCCCTGGCGCAACTTGAGACCATTTCCTCTTGTCCCATCACCTGTAACTTGGGAGAAGAGACTGACCCCCGCCTCTCTACACCCTCC